>CAIGQW010001086.1:1381125-1395051 GCA_903798125.1 Danio choprae
ACACACACACACACACACACACACACACACACACACACACACACGTTCGCTGTGGGGTTGTGACCATGGCTTGTTTGTTTATTTATTCATGCACTTGAAGTCTCTGTCAGCAGACCGCTTCTCCTCTGCAGGAGGTGAACTGGAGGATTTGCGATGTTCTCCAATCTGATTAGGAGAGAATGTCATGTGACAGCACATGGATTATCTTGTTCTGGTATGAGAGGACTAAATGTGGAAAGGTACTTTAGAGCCTTAATTCCAACGTGTAATATTTCATAATGTCGTACACGCGGGTCTCAGACTGGATAACTGTTGTCAGGTAGGCGCTTCACAAAGCCTGAGACTTCATTAATCCAGGTCTCTGCAAGTTCCTTTGAAATCATTTAAATTCCCTTCAACTCTTTCTGTCTTTTTCGGTGGTTAGAAACTTCCAGTGATAAATAATTAATGCTCGACTCCTTCGTTTTCTGCCCTCGCTTTCTTTCTTTGAGGTGTGAGGTAAGCTAAATACACCGGTGGGTTCACAAAGGTAAAGCTTGAGGTAGCTTAAGCGTGACTGCGAGAGATTGGGATCATTTTTATGTGCCGTTTGATCTGTGATGGACCCTGCATACGCTCGCTAATTACGATGGGCTGAGACAGTGTCATATCGACCACCCAGAGCTCTCATCACCTCTGTTAGAGAGATAGAGAGAGAGAGAGAGGAAAGAGAGCGTTCTAATCAGCTGCCTCACACCTTCACTTCACACATCTCACACAGCAACACTCTCTCGTTTTGGGAAAAATCAGCCATTTATTTACCTCATTGGCTTTGTTTGCTTGAAAGAAAAGCATTCTGTGGCTTTTATTTAAACGCTATAAGGCCTGTTTCACACCACACATGTAAGCAACATAGACTTAATGACAGCATAATTCACAATGGTGCATAGCATGTACTGTAGTTTCTTTCAACATATAGTGGGAGTAAATCAAATAATGGAGTAAATGTATCACCGTTTCAGTGTGAGAAAAGATGAAAAGTTTCATTTTCTGACCTCCATGTCCTTTCAAAACACTTTTCTCCAGTTAAGGAAGAAATTTTGGAAAGATGTGGATGAATACAGTAGACATGTTTTGTTTTTTTACTAAATGATGCATTTCTTATCATTCTTTTTTTGTCTTTTCCAGGTCAAGACCAAATCAAATGCATTTGGGTTAACAAAACTAGAGCAAACTATTTGCTCATTTACTAAAATTTGTATTATTTCTATTTTTTACAGTATGAAGGTAAAAAATCGCCTTGAAAATCAATACCAGAGGCAAATATTGCCTCTTTGTCATTAATTCAGTATGTCATTTCATTCAGTATATGCACTTGTATGCCGTGATTGTCTGATTGCAGTAGTTTACATGTACGTGAGCAATTTTTTTGCTTATTTCTATGCATCTCCACAGATTTTTAGACCCAAAGATTTTGTACTTCAGAAGATGTTTACGAAGAAAATCTAGAAAACCGGAAAACACTGGAAGGGAAATTAAGTGCTGAAAAAAATTGTCAACATTGAACATTTGATTTCACAACTCTTAATGGCACTATGATATGTTCTGCTGTCTAATATTAAAGAAAATGCTCAATATAGTAGAAAGAAATATAGCTGCTCCATTGCTACTTACCCGCTCCTTATGTGTGTGGCGTGAAACAGGCCCAATTGCTGTCAAAAGTAAGGCTTTAAATATTCATCATTAATGCCAAAGCAGCTCTGGATTAAGTGCTTGTAGATTTAGCAGCACCAGCGATGCCCACCGCAGACAGGCTCGTTGAATTTATTCAATCCATTTGCTTCCTCTTTTATTTCAAGCGATCCATAGCTGTGTTTATTTTAGGTAAAATTGCCACCTACATTGCAAATGAATGACGCCAACCAACCCTTAAAAAAGACGAAGCGTCTCCGGTTATCCGATCAAAGCTTTTAAATAGTAAAAACAGCAGCTGGCTTTGTCGGCAGCCCAGATAAATCTATATTACAAATTGCTTTTGTGAGAACTGGATGAGCAGCTGATTTTTTTTTTGTATTGAACTTTTGTCCTATTCAGTGACCACAGTGGGAAAAGGATACTGATCCGCTAGAAAGATCAATACAAACCCGGAACGCGCTCCCTCTCTCTCTCTACACACACACACATAAAGGTTTTGTGGGAATACAAGACACTGCAGGTGAATAGGGTAAAACTTAACTAAAAGTTATCACCGTACTCCCCCAGTTTACTTTTTTTATTGCATTTTGTTGTGTATATAACAAGTTTTCTAAAATGTTTGCATGCATTTCTGCAACAAAAAATGGAACACTGGAAGTCAGGTTTAAAATGACTGTTTCTTTTCTTTTCTTTTTATTTTGAAATATTAGATTCAACTATGTTTATAGAAGGGATTTGGGGAATTACACAACAGCAAAGAGGCAGAAATAAAAACAATAAAAACAATAAAAACAATATTAGGCAAATTGTGTATGCAAAGATCCCCCTGTAAAAAATAGATATATATTAATAAAACAGGTGGCACGGTGGCTCAGTGGTTAGCACTGTCGCCTCACAGCAAGAAGGTCGCTGGTTTGAGTCTCGGCTGGGCCAAGTGGCATTTCTGTGTGGAGTTTGCATGTTCTCTCCATGTTCGTGTGGGTTTCCTTAGGTGCTCCGGTTTCTCCTATAGTCCAAAGACATGCGGTGTAGGTAAATTGGGTAAACAAAATTGGCCTTAGTGTATGAGTGTGTGCATGAATGAATGGGAGAGTGTTTGAGTGTTTCCCAGTACTGGGTTGCGACTGGAAGGGCATCCGCTGCGTAAAACATATGCTGGAATAGTTGGCGGTTCATTCCGCTGTGGTGACCCCTGATAAATAAGCGACTAAGCTGAAGGAAAATGAGTGAATGAATGAATATTAAAGCAGAAAAGTTTGACCTATGCAGAAGAGAAAAATTTATATATAAAAAAGGTATTTAAAAATATATAATGTTGTTTAAATATACAGACACAAAGAGAAGTGTGACAATAGAAACCCTTAAACCCTTTAGATGTTTTCTTTTCATTGGGCTGAAAAATAAAACACTTTATGAAAAGAAAAAATACCACAATCTCAAAATTGACAGTCTCATAAAAAATAACAACAACAACCAATCAAACAAACAGTGGTTTTGCCTGTAGAATCTCTCTTTAAACACACAGATGTACGAGATGGACAGGTGGCAAACCAAGTGTGTGCATGTGTGCGTTTTTTTGGCCATTGCTCATCCGTCATGCAAGCGGACACCATGATAATGCATGTCATTTTAAACACAATCATCTCCATTCGTGTTGGGGTTCACGTGTGTCGCCTCATTACATGTAATAGCTTGATGAGATGTGTGTATGGATTCATAACATTAAAATGTCAAAAGAATTTTAAAGAGTCCATTTCTCGCTCCTGTGTGAAATGAAGCAGTTTCTCTCCCTCTCTCTTTCTCTCTCTGTCTGTTGCTCTGATGGCATCATTACTCCTAAGTGCCCACCCTGGCGCATCAGCTGTCAAATTAGCACGCTGCGTTTTAATGATTCACCTCATCTACCAAATAAAGCGTGCCCATTGGCTCATTATTGATCTTCATTTACTCTGATTGGTCCCACTCGCCGGAATGGTGCCGATTAAAAACCCTTTGGAAACGCACAGTCGGCTGAGAGATGATAGTTAAAAGCAGGCGCACTGAGAGGCACTGGCTAAATGCAAACATGATTGGCATGTTCCCGGGTTGGTACGGCGATGTCACAGGTCACAGTTTCGTGTTTCCATGTCCTTCAGGCCTTTATTACTGAGCCGAATGCATCGGGCTTATGGTCGTCATAAAACTACAGTCCCTCACTGTAATGGCCATTGACATTATCAGCACAGTCATTATACACACTCACGGCAAAGTCACTGGCAGACAACAGCAACTGCCCACTGTTGATTGGGATAATTTGACAAATTTAAAAGCTTTTAAATGAGGCTGACTGTGTAATTGAAGGTCTAATTAAGTAATCATATTATGGCATTTTTACCTGTGTGACTACAATAGCGTTTTAGCATATTCACGAGGAAAATGTGGAGAATTACATATGTATAAAATCATATTTAAAAAAACTTTGAGTCAATAGATGGATGATCTGTCACTTTCTCATCTCATGTCCAGGGCTTAAAACCACACTACACCTGATAATTATTGGCAGTTGAGTTTAAGTATATATATCTATTGACCAACCATGAACTTGTCATTACATTTAATGTAGTAAAATAGGGATTTTAAGGGTTATTTCAAAATTATATTATATTAAAATTATATTATTAATTACTGACTAATATCATTCCAAACCCCTGAGACATTTATTTGTCTTTAGAACACAAATGAAGATATTTTAGAAGAAATTTGAGCGCTCCCTCATCCTCCATAGACAGCAGTGGTCCCGAATCATTTAAAGTCCAGACCAAAAAACAATAAACATCCTCAAATCAGACTATATGCCTTCAGTGGCTCAGTCTGAATATTAACAAGCTATGAGAAAACATTTGTGCTTACATAAAACAAAAATAATGACATTATTCAACAATTTTGTTCTCAGTGTCAGTTTAGGATACCTCTGTTAGGGGTTGTTCACATATTGCTTCTAAAACTATGACAAAATCATGAGTGAGGCATCCCATACAATGTGTGAAGCTGATTGGTTTGTTCTTGTCACATAATATGTGGTGCACCTGTGGCTTTTTTGAAATTGAGATGAATTGAATTCTGAAGTTGAGATATTTTGCGCTGTGGGTGTGCCTAGAAAAAGTTAGATTTCTCCTTTAGTTGTCAAATGAAAGCTGAGTCCAGTCTATGGACATTATGGACTAATACTAAAATTATAGACTAATAAACACTTTATTTGGTACATCTGTCCAACTGCTTGTTAACACAAATTTCTGACCATGTACACATGGTAAAGACAATTTGCTGCAGTTCAAACTGAGCATCAGAATGGGGAAGAAAGGTGATTTAAGTGATTTTGAACGTGGCATGGTGGTTGGTGCAGGAAATACTGGTCTGAGTATTTCCGAAACTGATGATCTACTGGGATTTTCACGCACAACCATCTCTAGGGTTTACAAAGATTGGTCCGAAAAAGAGAAAATATTCAGTGAGCGGCAGTTCTGTGGGTGCAAATGCCTTGTTGATGCCAGAGGTCAAAGGAGAATGGCCAGACTGGTTCGAGCTGATAGAAAGGCAACAGTAACTCAAACAACCACTTGTTACAACCGAGGTATGCAGAAGAGCATCTCTGAATGCACAACACGTCGAACCTTGAAGCGAATGGGCTACAGCAGCAGAAGACCACACCGGGTGCCACTCCTGTCAGCTAAGAACAGGAAATTGAGGCTACAATTTGCACAGGCTCACCAAAAATGGACAATAGAATATTGGAAAAACATTGCCTGGTATGATGAGACTCAATTTCTGCTGCGACATTCGGATGGTAGGGTCAGAATTTGGTGTCAACAACATGAAAGCATGGATCCATCCTGCCTTGTATGAATGGTTCAGGCTGGTGGTGGTGGTGTAAGGGTGTGGGGGATATTTTCTTGGCACACTTTGGGCCCATTAGTAACAACTGAGCATCATGTCAACACAACCTACCTGAGTATAAACCACAATGTACCCATCTTCTGATGGCTACTTTCAGCAGGATAACGCGAATCATCTCATACTGGTTTCTTGAACATGACAATGAGTTCACTGTACTCAAATGGCCTCCACAGTTGCTAGAACTTAATCTAATAGAGGACCTTTGGAATGTGGTGGAACGGGAGATTCGCATCATGGGTGTGCAGCTGAAAAATCTGCAGTAACTGCATGATGCCACTATGTCAATATGGACCAAAGTCTCTGAGGAATATTTCCAGTACCTTGTTGAATCTATGCCACGAAGGATTAGTGTAGTTTTGAAGGCGAAAGGGGGTCCAACCCAGTACTAGTAAGGTGTACCTAATAATGTAGCCAGTGAGTGTATATGCAACAAATATGTACTGCTAATGTGCATTGATAGAATACCTATAGAATACCAATATATACTGTGTGTGGTGTGTGTATTGTATAGTATTATCCATGTGTCGAGTAAGCTTTGTGGTTTTAAGATACATTAAATAAGATAATTCCTTTTTAGTCCCCTCAGGGGGATATTCTCATTACAGTTTTACTGAAAACTGTATCTTTGTATTATTCTGTAAATGCAATGCTTAAGAGCCATAATGCAGACTTTGGCACACAGTTTAATCTTCTGTATTGGAACTACATTAAATGATATTGCACTTGTGTACTATATGTGTGTTGACTGTGTGAATTTTTTGGTGCCTTTCTGGACTTTGAATGAGTTGGGACCATTGACGGCTATGGAGGATCATGTACTTCTCGGATTTCATCCAAAATGTCTTAATTTGTGTTCTGAAGACAAAAGAAGGTCTTCTGGGTTTGGAACGACATGAGGGTTTTGTGATTGTATAATCTTGTTAAGCCATATCACATTCTCAGGCATTATTAAGATAAATTGCCAACCGACCAGTAACACTGGTCAGTTGGCAACATGGACTCACAAATTTAGTTCTTGCTTATGCTGGTTCCAAGCCAAAATGGACCTTTTCCAGTTAAACGTAATATTATTTTAAAAAGCGTTGTCATTTTTTTGTCATAAAATGAAAGACAGAGTGGTTCAGCAATATTTTTGTACCCCAGTGACTCTCATTATATGGACAAAAATTGTAGACATGTTTATCTAATGACAGAATGTTCATATCTGGATGAAATTTTGCAAAAATTAAAGCCATTATGCACATATTTAGCAAACATACTAACAGAGAAAAGCAACAGTGCATTGGTGATTTGGACAAATGTAAAAGCTTTTAAAATAGGCTGACCAACAACTAAAGGTTAAATTAACTAATTGCGTTGTGGTTCCCATCTATTTGATAAAGTTTTGAAGTGCACCTAAACATTATTTCTTAAAGAAAACCATGCACTAATGTTTCCTGCTTATAATAGTGCTGATTTAATGCCGCATGCACTAAATGCAACCTCAGCAGGCCGATGTATTTTAATGTAAGCGTGCATTTTCCGCAATATTGCTCATCTAATGGCTGTAAGGACCAGACACACTTCTCTGCTTTCCTCAGACACTTTAATTAGCAGCTCCTATTAAAGGTAATACACATTTACCGCGAATGAACCCATCGTCCACATCAAGTGATTGCGTTCCTCTCTACCATCAGATGCTTTCCAAATGAGCTTCTGGAGGAAGTAAAAAAGAAAGAGAGAAAAAAAAGGCGAGAGAAATAGGTGAAGATTGCGAGCACGAAGTTTGAAAATAATATTCTCATTCTCTCTTTTTCCCCAGTGTGTTTTCCAAATTCATTTATATTAATGTCACAAATCTCTCAAGACGAGGGCAGATGTTCTCCCACCCACGTTGCACCTGTGGGACTTGTGTTTTAATTTAGCCCGACTTCACCGCAATAAACTTTTATATCATTCTTTTATTAGGTGTTAATATTAGACTACCTCTCGGCCTGCTACGGCTTTATCCAATGATTTTAATAAGCACTACAGGCCTTTTTGGACTAGCAAAGAGCAACACTTAGCTTCTACAATTTCTACATGTATGCTAACTTCCTTGTCGCTCTTGGTGTTTAACTGGCATAGGGTTTGTCTATCCAGGATTTACATAGCAATAACTTACTAGAGAAGATTTGCCATTTATTAGTTCTTTATTTTTGTGCTCTGTTACTAGAAAGAACATAAAATGTAAGACACTTTCCCTGGTCATGCTTACACTTATCGGCCACTTTATCAGGTACAATTTTCCGTTAAATGAAATTCAAGTTTACTTGTATAGCAATTTTAAATTTCTTTTACTTTTTTTATTGTTTTTTAAACATTCAAACACAATGACAAACAAATTTGGTCCAACTAACATATACACAACAATTGTCATTACAAGATACAATATAGGCTACAAACAATACTCACGGAAGTAAAATAATAATAGATAAAAACAACAATTAAAAATAATAAATAAAAAATAAACAAAAGAATAAGAATAAAAAAATAAAAAAGAAGAATAAATAAAAACAAAATACTGACCTTCAGTTTTAATCTAAATGAGTCTAATCCTTTTCAATTTAAATATTTTCTGTAGAATTTATGTCTTTAAAAGAATCTATGAAAGGATGCCAGATTTGATTAAATTTGTCTTCTTTCTTTCTGTTTTATGGAGAATCTGACTTTCTCCAGTTCCAAAATTTTTTATTACATTCCTCATTATATATATATATATATATATATTGGTGGCATATTAAACTGGAAACAGATATATATCTGTTTCCAGTTTAATAATATTAACCTTTGTGCTAGTAGACTGACAAATGAAATTATATTTTGTTCTGTACTAGTTTTAGATCTCAAAATCAGTAATGCCTAGAACTGTAGTAAGGGGATTTGGATCTATTGGCTTTTGACATATTCTTGCAAATGTTAGTACTTGTATAGCACTTTCACGAAAATTATTGATCCAAATCAGCTTTACATTTTTACATTCAAAAACAAAAGCAGAAAACATGTTAAGATGTTGTGTATAGGGTGGACCCTAAATCTATAAAGCACACACACACACACACACACACACACACACACACACACACACACACACACACACACACACACACACACACACACACACACACACACAGTAATCAACATTTTAAGTCGGTCAAAAAAAGTTTTCAAAATTGACAAGAATGGGTGTTGCTTAATAGTTTTAGGACAACTTTGATAAAAGGTGTTGATCCACTTCAGAGGTTTGCTACTGTAGTTAATATAATACTGTAGTTAATATTAAGATAAGCTAACTGGAACAAACCTTGGATATATCATACCCTACTTTAACCTGAATGAAGCTGACTGAAACACACGACAGAGCCATCTGCATCCAATAATTTACTACAACACTCTCCATTCTCTCCTGGTTAAGTTTGCTTAGAATAAAAGGACATTCTTGTTTTTTTTTTTTTTTTTTTTTTTTTTTTTTTGGGGGGGGGTGGGGGTGGTCGGGGTTGTTGGCTTATGACATAAAAACAGGAATTAATTTTTAGCCTAAAGTAATAATCTTGTGCTCTTCTTCATTTTTAGTTTTATATGTTGAGTTCAGACTTAATTTACCGTCAACATATTTCATTCCAAAGACAACCTCTGTCCTCAGTCTATAATACACATTGTCCTGACAGTGTGGGCTATAAATGGGCTGTAGATAATTGCGGGGGGTTCCTCTAATAGCGGTCAGGGTGAGCAGAGACTGGTCCTGTCTGATGTAGGGACGCTGGCTGGTTCATGAGTTCTCTTTGTTCCTGCGTGAGTGTTTTTCTATGGGGCATTAAACTTGTCTATCCCTCGGTCTGGGAATATGAAGCCAACCTGCCAGAGGATTATTATGGCTGGAGAAATGGTCAAGCTTGATGAATCCAAAGGAAATTGGCTTTGAAACAGCCTCATCTGCTTGGGTCAAAGCCATTACTTGCTATATCTTCTAAGTGGATTTTGAGTGTCGCAGAATTAGTTCAGAATTACCTCCACTGGACAGACATTTTGCTGCCTGCTTTTGTGAAGCCACAGCCAAGCGATGGCCATTTGTCAGTAATTGCCAACGTGATATTTTAATCATCTGAACTCTCTTGTGTGTGTTTTTGCTGGTCTTCTCTGTGTCAGTGTGTCACTGTGTGTGCTCCGTGGATAACTGCGAGAATGATACCTGAAAATAGAGGACTTTTTCTTTCTGTGTGGCTGATGCTACTGTAGGTCTGCTCATGCCACAGTGTTACTTTGTTTATGTTATAACTTAGCCATGCACTAATGCTATGGCCTATTTGGATCCAAGCATACCCCAACATTTACCTCAAATTTACCCTAAAATTAAAAATATAATGTTTTACTTCTCCACTGTACTTAAAACCACATTTGATCACATATCATGTGATCAAAGTATAGTTTACCCAAAAACTTTTTCTGAAAAAAAAAGACTTTTTACCCAAAGACTTTTTCTGATGAAAAAAAAATATGTTATTTTAAAATATTGGACACTGGTAGCCACTACTGATTTCTAATATTGTTCTAAATATCTTCATTTGTGTTAAACAGAAGAAGGAAACTCAAACAGGTTTGGGTCAAGAGAAGGGCAAATAAATGATGACAGAATATTTTTTTTTACTCAAATACTGCATCTTGCTGTTGCTATTATTGTGCACCTTTGCAAGCATTCCTCCTACTGTGAGTTTAGGCCAGGCATCAGTTTGGTATGTATATTCAGCTTAATGAACCTTGACTTCATAACACTCATCATTTTAATATGTCATTGCAGTGAGGGCTTTATGTAAAGCAAAGCACTTTCTGTACTGGCCTTAAAACCGGATAAGAGTTTGTCCCCTGTATCTTGTTGCATCCCATCTGTGGATCCCTGCTGTTCCTACAACACCAACCAATGCATACACACACCTCATTATCTCTGAATAAGCTCACCAGGCAGGAAGAAGTATTGCAAATGTTGTTTTGTGACACTTTTGTTGTTGCTGTTGTATGTTGCGTAAGCTTGCACAATTGCATCGACTCTGTGTATGTGTGTTTGCAGGATTTTACAGTGACCGGCCTGTCAGGTGAGCTGGCAAAGCTGCAGAATGAACAAACAGGTCTGTGGATGGAGCATATTATTTTCTGATATTCAAGTATTGACATTGTTGTTTCTATTTAGTTTCTATTTGCAGCAGTAGCTTAATTGAGACATTTCTGGGAATCAGAGAATGAGCTTCTAGGCACTTGGTTGAAGATGTACTGAAATGACAGTTGGAGATGAGTAACTGATGCAATTAGCTTGAGATGTAAGCAGATGTGGATCAAATGGGAGTTTGTTGTGTCATTGTTATTTGCTGAATCACTCACTTTTCAACCCTCTTACATCTTACTTCCCTTCCAGACTTATGTTTCTGCTTCCCAACTGATACATGCTGATTTGCTTTCATAACAATTTTTTTTGGCCCTACATATTGTTGTTCCAAAATGCAAAGTAATTCTTGTTACACGTGTACTTTCCAGTGTGAAAAATAAAATGTAATTAATAATGTTCTGTTACACATACATACTATTCTGTAGGTTGTTACATGTAAGTAGTTACACCAGTATTAGATACTATAGTACACACACATCTAGTTGTTACCTTGTAGGTTCACAGGTAAGGGATAAAATATAAAGTGTGACCAAATTTGACTTGGTTTACTTATGCTCTTAATTAAATAAATAAATAAATAAGTATATTGGATTACACTTTGTTTTAAGTCACAATAACTACTATTTACGTACTATTTACTTGCTGGATTGTCTTAAAGTGTAAACATATTCCCACTGTCTGTGTTTTTAAAGTTAATCAAACAACAAAAGGCAGTAAAATCACTCTCTGCTCTTGACTGAATAGCTGTTGTAAGGTTTTAGTATCCAGTATTATATTTAATTATACTATTCAGTTTTATGCATAGTGCATATTTTTCCTTTTTTATATATATAAAAAAATTTAACCAGTGTCCCGTTTGTAACGCCATTGGTGGCGGATGGTGACAGAACGAGACGGAGAAGGAGATATATAACAAAACGGAATTTATTGAACACTTACGGGGAACAGATACTGGATGCGGGGAGACAGGACGACACAGAAGCAGACGACCCAAATGAACCAAAATACCGGACAACAATGGACACAGACGAAAGGGTATATATGGATGACAGATTGATTACACTGATGACACAGAAGGGATGAACACAGGTGGAACAGATTAACAATGATGGTGACGGGAGAAAGACAAAAGGCATGTGACAACAACAAACGATGACGCGGACGAACACTGACACCGTTTACATTTGTGGCAATGAGAAAAGCAATAAGAGTTGTATTATTTATTATTTTAATATCATATTATGGCATGTGATTGCGTTAAACAATGGTACAAAGCTTTTTAAAACATCAATAGATGTGCATTTTCATTCATTCATTCATTCATTCATTTATTCATTCATTCATTCATTTTCCTTCAGCTTAGTCCCTTTATTCATCAGGGGTTGCCACAGTGGAATGAACCGCCAACTTATCCAGCGTTTTACACAGCGGATGCCCTACCACCTGCAACCCAGTACTGGAAAACACCCGTACACACTCATTCACACACATACACTACAGCCAATTTAGTTTATTCAATTCCCCTATACCAAATGTCTTTGGACTGTGGGGGAAACTAGAGCACCCGGAGGAAACCCACGCGAACACAGGTAGAACATGCAAACTCCACACAGAAATGCCAACTGACCCAGCTGGCACTCGAACCAGCGACCTTCTTGCTGTGAGGCAATAGTGCTAACCACTAAGCCACCATGTCGCCCCAGATGTGCATTTTGATAATTGTAATTAACAATCACAATTACAATTTCAATGGAATAATCGACAGTTTAATTATAAATGGAGGTCCAGAAGTCAATTACAGATGTAATTCCATGCAAATCATTTTAAAATAAGTACAATGTATGTGCATTACAGGTGCCTTGTACCAAATGATTAATTGAAATGTTTTTTACATAATAGTTCATATGACTTAAAAAATAAAGTAACCATATCTTGTTTCATTTTTACATTTATATATCAGTTACACTGAATGACAATGGAACATTATTTCACCAGTATTTTGACTTGACTTTTCAATCTGTGTTATTTGTAACCTTATGGTACTGTAGACACTTTACTTGCATTCATCTTTTAAATGTATTTTGATGCCAAAGACACCAAAATGTTACATGCCATTTATATGCATGTCCCCATGTTCCCATTCCCATTTTGATCTTTTTTTTCCCAGTATGAAAAAACTGTTTGCTTAACTTGCCTGATTAGTGAATTTAAGGTCATGGCTGAGAGGAAAAGTTCTACACTAAACCCTTACAAACTCAGCTCCATGCAAAGGTACAAGTACCCTTCATGTGTCCTTGTGTTCCTCCTCCTCACCTCTCACATTTCTTCTCCAGTGTGTCGTGTTCATTTAAAGGTTTGAAGGTCTGAAACTCGTTGCATATTGTTCTTTCAGTATGTATTTCTTCACCCATAAAAATGACATACAACTTACAGCGTTTAACCTGTTTAAAAACAAATCGTTGTCAATAAAGACAAACAAATGAGTGACAAAGTCAAAATGCATGTTTGGAACCACTTGAAGTTAAATAGTGAGTAAATTAGGATCTTTAGGTGAACTAAAAATTAAATGAACTAAATAACTAAGTAGATGACACAAGCCGAGAGCATGCTTTTATATGCATCATACTTTTATATACATACAAATAATGTACAACTAACAGTATTAAACTTACAAAACAAATGCATTGACAATTGCATTGCATCTTTTCAATAAGAATTTACCTTTACCTTTCAATAAGAATTTAGCTTACTCAATTCACCTATACCGCATGTCTTTGGAATTGTGGGGGAAACCGGAGCTCCTGGAGGAAACCCACGCCAACACGGGCAGAACATGCAAACTCCACACAGAAACGCCAACTGATCCAGCCGGGGCTCGAACCGACGACCATCTTGCTGTGAGGCGATTGTGCTACCCACTGCGTCACCGTGCTGCCCATTATTATTATTATTATTATTATTATTATTATTATTATTATTATTATTATTATTATTATTATTTTAATGTGCTAAATATTGTTATTATATTACAGTGGTGCTAATGCTGTTCACAGTTTATTATTAAAAAATTAATAATCTAAATCCAGTAGAAAAATAAGGTATTATTATTATTATTATTATTATTATTATTATTATTATTATTATTA
>CAIGQW010001086.1:1405327-1417391 GCA_903798125.1 Danio choprae
TCATTTTTTATTTTTCATATATTCTGCAAAAAGAAGGACAATTGGTCTGTTTTTTCTAAGCAGTATGGCCCCTTTTCATCCATTTCTTCTTTGTGTTAAGCAACTGGTTTCATTTCAAAACTATGGTCATCTAAGTTAGGGCCACTGACCATTCTAATGCTAAATTATCCAAACTCAACCTGTTTTGACCACATTTGTGCAGCGAACGTCAACTAGATCTGCTATCAAATCTCATTTTAATAGACAACATTGTCTGCACTTTCATTTTATTGAACATGATGCTGCTACACAGAACCCTGTACAACCACACACGCACACAAGCACACACATGCACACACAAACACACACATCTTGCCCACCCCCCATTAAGAGAAACAATCTAAATGTTAAACAGGTTCCCTCCTGAAGTGGTCCGTGTTCCCCTTCCTTTGAGAAATTTGGCCTGTGGTGCTTTTGTCAAGTTGCCATTGTTCTGTCCGACACACATGGAAACAAAAGAACGCTGTGCAATTTGGACCTAATCATAACATCTGTACTTCACTGCTATTTACATTTTCTCTATCAAGGCGGAGAAGAAATGTTAATTTTAGATGGGTCTTTTTATGAGTGGTAATTACTGTCATTAAGAACGCTCGAGAGACTCCGGGGGAGCTGGGACTGAGATGTAGTTTGACGTGTTGTATAATTAATACTGAATTAATGTCTTACTTTATGTAGTGCTGGAAGAAAGGCCCTTAACAGCTTTGAGAGGTGGCTTGTGCCATTGTCGTTGCACTGTATTGGAGAGAGCACACACACACAAACACACACTGTAAATCAGGGTGGTCCAGTTGTTTTGTGTTGGGGGTTGGCAGTATGAGGGCTCACCGGTTGCTATTGTCTTGCTTTAAAGGAATAGTTCAAACTAAAATGAAAATTACTTTATTAATTACTCACCTTCATGTCGTTAGAGTCCCCTGAGACCTTCTTTTATCTTTGGAATACAAATATTTTAGATGAAATCCAAGAGCTCTCTCATCCTCCACAGTAGCAGCAGTCTCAAGATGTTCGAAGTCCAGAAAAGGAACCAAAAATATTGTCAAAACACTTCATGTGACTACAGTGGTTCATCTATGATCATGAATGAAGTTCCAAGTTTTCCAACTTTTGTGTGCCAAAAAAAAAAAAGAAAGACTTCGCCAATGTCTTCCACCTCAGGTCAGGGTGTGTGTTTACCACTGGCAATATGCTTGCGTGTTGTGCTGCTGAATCTCATGGCAAAAACGCTGTATTGCCCATAGTAAATGCACACCCTGACGACTGGACAAGGGAGAGAAAACATTGGTAAACAAAGATAAGATGTGTTTCTGTTTTTTTTTTTTTTGTGCACAAATGTGTTCTTGGAGCTTCGCATGCTCACAGTTGAACCACAAAAGTCACAATGTGAAGAATGTTTTGACAATGTTTTTGGATCCTTATCTTAGCACTGTTACTATATATGGAGGATCAGAGAGCTCTCAGATTTCATCTAAATTGTTTTAATTTGTGTTCTGAAGATGAACAAAGGTCTCTGGAGATTGAAACAACATAAGGGGTGAGTGATAAATAACAGAATTAAAATCTTTTGGGTGAATAAACCCTTTAAGCACTGTAGCTGACACTAGAAACATTTAACCTTTTCTTGTTGTTCCTTTTGAAAATTATACAGTATTTTGTTATTTTGATTTAAAACACTAGTTAGAGTGACCAGAAGAGTGAAATATGGGACAGACAAAATAACCAAGAACATCACTGATCTTAATTCTGTTTTTTCAGTCTTTTCCACAGTTCACCGACAGTAGTATGTTTTAGCCATAACATTGTCACAAATGGTTTTCTAGAGATTTTCAATCAGGTTTAGATCAGGACTCTGGGCTGCCATTTTTGCTGTGATGGGGCTAGTTGTCCTGTAACAAAGTTGCAGGCTGATTGAAATATGAACACAGGGAAGAAACACATGATGCAGCAGGAGCTTCTGATAAAAATTTGCATTTACTCAATCATGTTGTTGAATAAGAGTAGAAAAGTAGAAAACTTACCCCAAGCCAGTTTGAAGACAATCATAAGGTTTCCATCAGATCACAAATAAATTAAACTTTCACCACTTGGTCAGTTCTATGTCCACACATCATGCTCCTCAGGAAAGTTTATTCTGGCCTTAAAATTATTTGTGCTGATGAGAGGTTTGGTCAGTGCAATGTGATGGGCTATTGGTCATAATGGTCTGAAACAAAACTGTATGTTTTGATCTTTACCATGTTTAGCACTGAACGTATGATCAGTTAAAGCTGCAGTGTTGAATTCTTCACATTATTCTTCTTTCATGGACTACCAGCCTCCCTTAAGGGAGAGTTGAATGAGTGAAATTTTAAAGATTCAATATTTTAGAAATCACAGATTTGGAAAGAACCCTCAACCCTATTGGTTTCTATCTGAATGACCTGCTCTCGGAGTGTTTCAGTCACTTTAGAACAGCTCACTATCTTGTATATTTAGTGATAACTTAAATATGTTTGGTTGCCAGTTAAACAGATTTTGTATGGAAATTACAACCAGCCACTAAAGTAACAACAATAACTGTGAGTTGCTATATATGACTGTTTAGTGTTTAAAAAAAAAAAGATAATTTACATTTTTTATACTATGTAACAAGGATATATGCTTAAAACTGTTTTTTGTTTTACTCCTTAAAAAAGGAATAATTTTAGACAGGACTCTAATTCTGATCTTGACTGTACTTTTTTTTCCACTTTTTTAGCAAATTCTGAAGTATATAGTCATCTCACAACCTGGAAAATACAGCTAAACATCGAACACTGTTTTTTTTTTTGAAGGAATCCCTGGAAACCTGTTAGCTGCCAGTTTTACGACACTCGATGCGTGTTGGAATGTAAGATCAGATGCAGCTTTTCTTTGGATACGACTGAGACGTATCTACAGGAGGTGAGATAACTGACAAACCAAATGCACACTCTGATAACTGAAATTGCTTAATCTCCATTTTAATCATCGTGAGCTGCCACCTCGCGCTCCATTTTCTCTTTCTATCGGTTTCTCCTTCTCCTTTCCTCCCCCTCTTCTCCATTTGCGCTTTATCTTTCTCTATCTATCTATATAATCAGCGCTTGAAGTGCGGGATGTAGCATATATTCACACGGCGCAGCCATGCATAGAACTGCCTCCATTAACTTAATATGCACAAGGTCCAGTGTTCATACAGCCTCTAGCCATTAGACTGAAAATCATGTAAAAACATTTGACATAGAGCTTGAGAATAGCCACATTATGGAAAAAAGAGAGAGGAACGAATCGCCAATTGAATTGAGTCATCATTTGAAGTTCCACTCGCTTTTTGTGAGTGTTTTGAACTGCGTAATTCTGACAAGTGCTGTCTAGACGGAGTATGTAGAGACTGTCTGCGAGTCCTAACAGCCTCTGGAGAAATATTAGGATTGTCTCCTGGAGTCATGAATCACCTCAGTTTTATATGCACAACATATGGCTTACAGAACATTCAGAGGGGATTCTGTCTTCCTCTCCCACTTCCTGGTTCACTCTCTCTCTCCATCCTTCACTTTCAGTGTTTTCTTTTTTTTTTCTTTTTGACTGTATGTTTCTCATCTTCTCCCCTGATGGAAATACTTGGACGTGCCTGGTTTTGGACACTGGTGTGGAATTGTAGTTGTACAAGGCTTCAGTTTTCATGTGAAGAATTAACTTTTTTTCACCATCAACTGATACTTGTATTACACAAATATTTTTTTTTTGTGAGAGTATTAATTTATATGTAAAAATGTTTTTTTTATTAAATTAAATTAAATGAATTAACTTTATTTTTCATTGAAGTATCCTAAAAATATAAATAAGAAAACCAAATAATATCATTGATATTGATCGTTGTTGATTGTACATTTTTTAAGCAATGCGGTAAAGTTTATATGTATTTTAAAGCTTGAATTTATTATGTATTGATTAATAGTTTTATATTTTTAAAATGAATCTTTTACCATCAGTCCAAGGAATGCAGATGCAATATAGCCTTTGGGCTAATTCTGGTATATTTAACTTTTCTCTAGTATTAATGTGCAACCTGAAAAATAGAAAAACATATCTAAATAATTAAATCAATATATTAGAAACGTTTGGTGACACGGTGGCGCAGTGGGTAGTGCTGTCGCTTCACAGCAATAAGGTTGCTGGTTTGAGCCCCGGCTGGGTCAGTTGGCATTTCTGTGTGGAGTTTGCATGTTCTCCCTGTGTTCGAGTGGGATTTTCCCCACAGTCCAAAGACATGTGCTGTAGGTGAATTGGGTAAGCTAAATTGTCCGTATTGTATGTGTGTATGTCCTGGTCCTCCAGGTTGGGGATTGTCCCACCTCATAAAAGCTAGATGTTACAAAACACCAATATGGTGCGGCTAAATGTCAACTTCGATATAAATGGCCCTGGGAGTAAGTAAGTATTAGAAAAGCATATACAAAATCAAAATATTCTTATATACATAAATAACTCAAAATATTGGCAAAAATATTAATGTTAATTAACTAACAAAACACAAAGTTATATAAATAAATAAATAAATATATGAATTGCCAAAAACACAACATTTTTCTTCTTCTTCTTCTTCTTCTTCTTCTTCTTCTTCTTCTTCTTTTTTTCTTTTTCTTTTTCTTCTTCTTCTTCTTCTTTTTCTTTTTTTTCTTCTTCTTCTTCTTCTTCTTCTTCTTCTTTTTTTTCTTTTTCTTTTTCTTTTTCTTCTTCTTCTTCTTCTTGTTTGTTTGTTTGTTTAAATTTGGTGTCATATCAAGACCCACTGAATATTTTTTTTTGCCTTTTCAAGCAGTTACTTCTGTATGTACAGTATGGCACCTCGTCTGCTAACACACACTAGACATGCGGTTGAGACTAAGCACATTAGTTCAGCATCCACATGTTCCACATTACTCCCTACCATCTGCTTTTGTTTCAGGTGGGGTCTCCTGTGTTCGGATTGAATCCAGTTATGAACTTCGACCATTTTTTACCGAAATATATAATATATGCATGCCTTTTAGGAGAGCCAGAAAGCAAAAAAAAAAAAAAAAAAAAAGTTTTAAGCTGACACCAACATGCGCTCTCAGTGGGACTTGTTGAACCCAGTAGAAAATCAGGATCAGGAGCTCGGTAATTGAATTCACCTGATTAGAATTCCACCCCCTCGTGTATGGTTAGCATAATAAACAAGAAAATCTGAGACATGGGAACGCAGGAACCACTTCTTCCAAGCATACTGAATCAATTAATAGCATGTAGAAGGAAACCCTGATTATGTGAGCTGAGAGCCGGGCCAGCGAGCGAGAGAGAGCGAGAGGAGACTGGATTCTGGGCTGAGGTGGTTATTATTAGTGATGGAGAGAGTGTGTGTGTTCGTCTAGTGTGTTTTTTTGGGTGTGCTTTGATCCCGTCTCTCTCTCGCACAGCTGCAGTGGTTAAGCTGGGCCCCGGAGGAATCCCACATAGACACCGTTCACCTCTGCCAGGATTGAACACCGCCGGTCAGCAACACCACTCGCTGGATCAAAGAGCACAAGTATGTGGAGCTACCTCAACATGGACACGCTTAAACATACACACACACCGTGTCCACAAGGTTCATTTCAACATTACTGGGTTCCCAGAATTCATCCAGTACACCCGGCTTGTGTGTCACATGAATGCTATACTGTTAGAAATAGCTGTTAACGAGCAGTTGCCTATAGCTTGTGATTTATGGGTGTTTTATGATTATTGATGCTTTTGAATTAGATTTTGCTACCTTAATCTCTGCTCTGGCAAGTTTTGATTAAATTTGAAAATTTTACTCCTCTGTGATATGTTTATTTGCATTTTAGTAGTTTGAAATAATCAACTTTTTGTGCTGTAATTTACATAACGAACACAGACAATATATTGTTTCAAACAACTAAAAATAAATAATAAATAAATAATAATGTAAATAAAAGTTACTTTGTGAAACTTTTGATAAACATCAAAAGTTGTTCGAGCAAAGATGAAGGTCCCACAATGCCTTTCAATAGATAAACAGAAAACACATGGGAATTGCAAACTGCTTAAAACTGTTAAGACATTTTTTTTTTTTACAGTTCAGATATTTGGGATATAGTTAAAAAAGTTAAAAAGTTTTTCAACATTTGATATTTTTTTTACATTTTGAAATATATATTTGTTCCGAATGTACTTGTTTGTAGTTTTACTGTACTACACTATAGCAGACTTAAAAGTAATTGCTTTAAAATCATATTTAATAGCATATATAATGCGTTTTAGTGCTTAATCTTTTATGTGCACACACACAGTTCAGTAATTTACAGATGTGACAAGTGCATTCAACAACCAAATTAAAAATACAGGTAGAGGCAACCGCATGAAAAAAACTGGTTTGCTTAAGACTAAAGATGCTTATTAATAGTTGCATAAAATAAATTGACTTTGTAACACTGGAGCTTTCTTTGTGAAACTTGTTTAAAAAAAAAAACTAAAAACAGTTTAAATCCCCAACCACAAATGCACAGGATATCAAAATGGTACTATGTTTACCACAGTGTCAGTCATCACGCATTTTTAAATGAAGTGACAACCAAAATATGTGGCAACCACTGTTGAGTGGTTTAACCATTCTTGAATCTTTAAAATTTAAATGCATAGTAAAAAGTGAAATGTAACTAATAAAAGGACTTGCCAGTAAGTTTAGTGCTTTCTCATTCTCACCGCCCACAGGTGATGATTTTCATTCATTGTAAGCATGACTATTTTATAATCTATTGTCAATCACTGTATTGAAAACCATTGTTAAAATCAGTGTGAATATTTACAATATATTGCTCGGCTACAGTACCATGTAAACAGAGTCTTGGCCTTTTCTCTCCAATCCTGTCAAATTAACTTGCTCATTTGAGTTTTGTTATTATTCTCATCTCCGTTTTCCCTTTTTTTTCCTCCTCATTCCCTCATTCCGCTCAGCCCTCCCCCGGTTACTATTACCGCTCATATTAAACACGTTTGCCCTCCAAGCACATCGACAAGACCTCATTGCAAATGAGCTTCATAAAACTCAGCCCATATTTCATATTACTTCTGAATGGCGAACAATGGCTTTTTATGGTGATGTCTGAGGTAATGCTCATTGAGGGGTTATTGCCTAATGATGTGCGGCCCGGTGGCACGACAACCTTCCCAGACCACCCACATTTTGTGGTTTGGTTGAATAATAAAGAATTACATTAATTTGTCTTAGGTAATTAAGAAATGTCAAAAGAAAAATATCAAAGCCCCCGTGAATCCCCATGCAGCCTTTTTTGAAGAGCAGGGCAGGCTATCTTTAGAGGTCAACCTTGCTTTTTTATTCCTTTTATTTTTTTATTCCACAAGTCTGTACTTGGAGAAGGCACACATTTGCTATGCTTTGTTTCCCTTTGTATCTCTCTCTCGCTCTGATTACAACTACAGTGTTTGATTTGCAATTTAAGTCCAATCATGATACAATCAGCTCTGATGAAAGCCATCGAGTCTCGGATCATTGTTGTTACATGCCGTTTAGTGATGCTTTATCGCCCACGATTAACTTCCTGGGGACTAAACTCCACAACATTCACACGCATGGTTATCGAGTTGAATTTTCATCATGTTGTTGTTCAAAATCGAATGTTGTTGTCCATCCTGATGCCTAAAGAGAATCAAAAAATGGCTTCGTATCATAGTTCTGCTCTTTAAGTTTGACTTAATCTGTCGTGACCTTGTTTTATAGGTTTGTTTTTGCAATAATGTGATTTAGAGAAAAGGAATATGAGTGCAGTGAAAGGCACTTGTTGACACCTCAAATTGAGAGTAAACAGCTGAGCATTTAACATACGGAGTAAGTTTCTACATCTGCCTCTCATATAAACACAAAGTGCCTTGCTTACTGTATGTTTAAAGGTTGTCAGAGTTTCTGTTTTGGAGATTTTGTGAAGTGTCTCTCAACACACTCACTGTAGTTTTTTTAGGCTGTTTTGATACGCATGCTTAATTCTGTGTGTTTAATTTTTAGACTCAGCTAAAAGTCTTCTTTAATTGTGTATTGGATGGGGAGTAAATCAATAAACATTTAACATTTTTGAATTTTTACTTTAAGTTTTGTTACAGCTTTTTTAAGTTTGTCCAACAGGACTGTGTTCTTGCGAAGAACTGGCCAATGTTAACAAAATCTATGATGAAAAATGTCCTTTGACAAGCCTTCCCCCATGACTAAGACAAGATGATGAGATGAAAGGCTGTTAAATGATAACTGTGACTACATCACCATGCAATATTGTTGACAAAAAAGATGACACTAAATTATAGTTAAAGCTCCCTTTTGTTAAAAAAAGAAGACTAAATATTACAGACTTCTGTTCAGGCCTCTCAAGCTTCTCGGTTTGTGGTTGTCAGATGTCAAGAGTTTAAATCCCCCAGTCACTGTTGTGTTAAAATGAACTTTTTTGCTGTTGTTTAATAGGCAACAACACAATAACATAATATGGAATTGTCTTTTTAGAGAGAAGTGCCCTGTTTTACCAGTTTTCATAATAGACAAAACGTAACTAAACTAAAACTTGACTAAACAAAAAAAAGGACAAGGTTGACTAAAAAAGGTAAAACTACATTGGACAAAAATCTGACTAATGCTGGATTCACCCCAAATGCGTAATTAAGTATTCACGCAAGTAAATTATATACAAAATCAATGCAAACGAGTGCAGAGACAAATTATTGGAAGACAGCGTTAAAGATGCAGAATCTGCGACACATTTGCTTCAAATGTATGGAATTCGCCTCAGTCTGCCTCTACCTCGCAGGTTTAAATAATTGAACTCAAACATTACTGAAATTATTTGCATGTGGGGAAAACATCCCATGAGTAAACTAGAGCAAATAACGTGGTGCTTCGTGTCTGGTGTGAACCCAGCATAAAGGCATGTGTCCACTGTCCACCAAAACATTTTTGCGAAGCTGAAAGGGCTGTTCCAAAACCTGGGCTGTCCACCACTTAGCATAAAACAGATGCTCAGTGCTTTGCCATACTACTGCCATTCTTATAACATGCCGCTTCCATTGACTACAACAAAAAAAAAAAGCTCCGCTCTGAAAAAAAACCTTTCGTTTTTCATACCTCCTCAAATAAAGCAAACTACCACTATGGCCAAATATTTGTGATCTTCTTTGATCACATACTGACATATTTGGTTGATTGCTTTTAAGAGTATCATCATCGTCACAGCATTTGCATCATAAATGCATACTTCACATTTTCTCCATTCATCTCGGCTGTATTATGCTCTTCATAAGATCTCCTTGTAAGAGTCCGTCTGAACGGATCAAAGCACAACACAAGCTTTTGAACACCATCAACACTTACAAAGCAAAACGTCTGTCACTTTCTGCTTGGCTTATCCTAAATAGCTCTCAGCTCCATTCATTGTCTGAGCTTCTTTTAAGTTGCCTTCTATCTCACACAAGACACACTTGAGCAAGAGCCATAACATCTCTCCGTTCAATTTACAGCTTCTTGTTAATGAATCCCGCAGTCCGGACAAGCCGAAGACTCAATAGAAGTTTGAGCTGCTCTCTGGTTGGCTAATGGTGTTCGTTGGCCGTTTTCTTGGCTTCGCACCATCTTGTCAATTTGGCTGAGGATTGTCTCCCTCTTTCAAACAAAATCAAAAGGCCTGAAAGCCAAGTGGTTTGTTAGCCGTATGTCGAAGCGATACCACTCGGCACTCCTCATTTAGATGGTCAAGGAATCTGACAAAAAGCACGCGTTAAGGCTTCCTGGTCGGGCTCGCTTTTCGCACCCTTCATGCTGCACCAAATGAATGGACGGCTCTGATGTGATCTGTGCTGTTAGCTGGAAAATGGGGATGCAGAATGGCCATTATAAGAGTGAAGAACTGGAGAGAGAGAGAGATGAAGCTAGTCTGTTTGCACTGAAAGATGAACGTATTATGAATAATGCCTCTATTTTTTTTTCTTCTTCTCCATCCAATTCTCAATTCCATCTCTCAGCCCTTTGTCACGGTCGGCCCATTACTGCTTCAGTTTTCATCCCTGAATTCGATATTGGGGAATTGATCTCCTATTTATTTTAAATAAGATTATGTCTTTTATTAAAACAGATTTCTTTGCTCTACAGACCCGTCCAATGAGACGAAAAGAAATAGCTGCGAACACACCCATCTCTGATGTCATGCCCAGTCCATTGTGTTCATTAATATAGTAGTAGAATAAGACCTCTGACATGTTTTCTTTACTCATTTGTGCAAAGGAGGTCTTGTTTGCATGTTTATGAAGGTTCCAAGGCTTTGTGTTGTGTTGTGATTAGTAATGTTACAATGTTTTATATATCAAAAATAAAGTCATCAAAATATGCATTGATAATCAGTCATCTTCCATAGCAACATTTCTAATAAAATTGTAAAAAGACAATGATAATAATAATGACAAAATTGTTATTAAATTATTAACAATAAATAAATAAAAACAATTATTAATACTAATGATGATGACAAAATTGTAATGAAATTATTAACAATAAAAATAAATCAAATTAAATAAATAAATACAATATTAATAAATACAATAAGTACAAAATATTCTAATACTTCTAAAAGTAAAATATAACAACAACAACAATTCTAATAATAGCAATAACAATAACAATAATAATAAAAACAACAACAACAACAACAACAACAATAATAATAATAATAATAGGGCCTCACGCTGGCGCAGTGGGTAGCATGATCGCCTCACAGCAAGAAGGTTGCTGGTTCGAGCCTCGGGTGGGTCAGTTGGCATTTCTGTGTGGAGTTTGCATGTTCTCCCCGTGTTGGCGTGGGTTTCCTCCTGGTGCTCCGGTTTCCCCCACAAGTCCAAAGACATGCGGTATAGGTGAATTGGGTAAGCTAAATTGTCCGTAGTGTATGAGTGTGAATGAGTGTGTATGGATGTTTCCCAGTGATGGGTTGCAGCTGGAAGGGCATCCGCTGCGTAAAACATATGCTGGATAAGTTAGCGGTTCATTCCGATGTGGCGACCCCAGATTAATAAAGGGACTAAGCCGAAAAGAAAATGAATGAATGGATGAATAATAATAATAATAATAATAATAATAATAATTATTATTATTATTATTATAAATAAATAAATAAATAAATGACTAATTCTGTTTTTTTTTATATAGCTGAGGTTAAGTTTAGTTTAGTTTAGTTTAGTTTAGTTTAGTTTAGTTCGCTGAAAAGTAAAGAATAAATACGATTTTGCAAAGTTCCTTCTTAATCTGAAATGGCATACTGCTTCTGTGTGCATCTTTTCATATGATTATAATAGCCCATCTGCTGAAACGGCTGGTGACTTGCGACTGAGTCCAGATGGATGATATGAAGTGCTACAAGATGCCTGATAGTGCCGGTCCCATTTATCTCACTCACATTTTAATTCTTGCTTATGTTTCATTCCTCCATTTTTCTTTTCCTGCTACTTTGCATGATGAAGAAATCCCAGTGTGGCATAATGTAAGACATAATCACTTTATCTGGAGCTGGTTTCAGACAAGAACATGTCCACTTTCCCCTGCCATTTCAACAAGGACGGCTGGCATGGTTTCAAAAGATAATTTTACCCCAGAGAATAGAAAGAAAAAAAAAAGACAGAGCGCCTGCCGATCAGTTCAGCTTCTCTTTTACATGCCGTAAAAAGCAGCACATCAACACAGATTCCTCAGTCTCTGCTCCTAATGGACGTGTTTGTGGGGGAAATGAATAGCTCTTCTTTTCCATTAAGTATATTGGTAGAATTAGTAGTTTGAGCGTGGCCACTGCAAACCATATTATAGAAAAGTTCCATCTCTAATGCATTTAAATTTCCCCCCTCTTTCCTTCATGTTAGATGGGATGATCTGTAATAGATAAGGCCTGATTTTATTTTATTTTTATTTTATTTTATTTTATTTTATTTTATTTTATTTTATTTTATTTTATTTTATTTTATTTTA
>CAIGQW010001086.1:1432931-1448248 GCA_903798125.1 Danio choprae
TATAATATAATATAATATAATATAATATAATATAATATAATATAATAGTAATCTGTATTATACATTTATTTTAGTTTATCTATTTACAGTAGATAATATATAGTAACATGCATTGTCATTTTTATTATGAATAATGTATAAATAAATACATAATATTATTTATTTATGAATTTGGGGTTTAAAAAACAGTAAAATGGACTAAGCAAAATGAGTCAATTTTAACCCTGTAAGTCCTGAGATATCAAAAAACAGGCAGATCCATCTAGTAAAATAAAAATTAAATAAAAATTCATGATATTTATTTTTTATCACATTTGATACATCAGGCGTTGTTAATTTTACAACAATGTTAATTTTAACTACAAAAAACTATTTTGCCCTTAACATTTTGACAACAAAGAACATTTCAGGCAGTTTTTCTCTTTGTTTTTACCTGTTACCTGTACTGTACTGTACTGTACTGTATATCAAATCACATACAACAGGTTTTTAAACAAAGTATTGATCAGGTTGATATTATATAGGTCTTAGAAACTCATGTATTAAATATAATACTGTATTTGCGGCTTTATAGGGTTAATAATAGTACACTCTTAAAAATGCTAGATTTGTCATAACCAACATTTGGTCAAATATGGACAGGCCAAACTATTGGGTCAAAAACTGTCATTTAAATTTAATTGAAATTAACCAAGTTGAAATTAACCCAATTGTAAAATGAACCCAACATTGTGTTTTCCTTATTTGACCTCATTTGGTTGGTGACAGCATTTTTTAGAGTGTAATAATAATAATGAACCCAACGTTGGGTTTGTCCATATTTGACCCAACTTTGGGTTATGCAAGCATGTTTAATCATTTAAAAAAGAAAAACTTTAAACAAATAACATTAATTATGAATTAAACAAAATTATCTAGTTTCAAATGAGTCCACTTTTAACAGCATAAATATTGTGAATGCAAAGAGAACTGGGCTAATCTCCAACCGAGTTTTGTTCTCTTACTGCAAACCCCCTTATTGCGAGTTGTTGTGTAAAGCCTCACCTGATTCTTCCCTTCCCCCTGAGAGCTTGAAAACGTCCCCGGTTATTGTCTGATGTACTGTCTCCGCATCAGTTGATGTGTCTAATGAGGTTTGCGAGGCGCTCAGGTAAATCTGGCACTGCAGGACCAGTGAGTCCAGTGTCAGTGACTGATAACTGTGGACAGATCTCAAGCGAACAGGAGGTAATTACAGCAGCCAAAAAAGAAAAAAGAAAGATAGAGACAGAAAGGAAAAGTGGAAGTAGGAGTCTTGTGAAATATTCTCATTACAGGTCATCGCGGTAATTACCTGACACCTACAGATGGAGTTGCCTCTTAATCAAAAGAATGAATCATTACCGATATTGATTCAAACTAAGATGTTTGAAGTAATGACCGCACTAAGTCCGGCCAAAAATGGAGGAGGGAGAAGAAAAAAAAAATCACCGTAATTTCCAGCAACTTCCCCCTAGCCGTCGTTCCTGCTCTAAATAATAATGGAATGTCTTACTTCATTCCAGTGTAATGGCAGGAAAATGAGCATGGCAGCTGCGACTAAATTGCCCCTGTCTAATCTGCATAGATTGCAGGGCAAGAATAAAGTCAGACAGGATTTGATTTCTAATTTCTGCACTCTCTATTCATAACAGCCCATAATTCATGTCCTTTTATGAATGAAATGAGCTAGATTGAATGCAGTTACGGCCTAAAATATCGTACTGTTGACTGACTGTGATCCATCAGCGTTGTTTTATTTTTTCTCCTTGTTTATACTTCAGCTATTAGGCTTGGAATTAAATTACCAGAGTATCCGCTATGACAGCACTGGAAGCTTTCACCGCACCAAAGTTCATACAAATCTATATCTTGTTAACTCGCAACTTTTAATTGAACACAGCCTGTCAAAGATCCACACGTAATTGGATGTCACCTGGATTTTTTTTTTTTTTGTCTCTCTCTCTTTGACCTAATGAAGATTAGTCTGTTTCTTTGTGAGTGGCTGGTGTCATATAGATGTGAGACATTCCCTGTGGTACACCAAGGCCAGACTGTCTTCTCTCGTTGCTTATTTCCACCTTGATGTGGAAAATGACACCTAACGAGGTTAGTTAGTCAGGGGAGAGACCTGTGCTTCTTTATAGACGTGGGTTAATATTGGAGAATGTCATTAGCTGTTGTATAAATATGCCAAGCTGGGAAACATTCACTTGAACTCTTGAATGCAAAGTTAATTAGAAATTCCTTAAGATGGGTCACTGAGTCAATTAATTAACAATGCTTGTGGGAAAAAAAAAAACGTTAAAGGGATAATTCATTTCAAGTCACCGTTTATTCACTATGATGCTGTATACCCTTTTCAGATCACAAAAGCAGAAAGAAAATTGTAAAAGACAAAAGAAATAGCTCTTTTGTACTGTATTTATATATCCAGACAATACAATATTTGCTTTCAATCTACTAAAAAATGTTAAATAAATTAATAATAATAAATAATAATAATTGTAGGGCAGTTATCAAGGTCCCAGAATGCAATTTGAAAGCATCAATAAATAAACTATACACCACATGAAAACTGCCAGTTTCTCTGGATTTATTCTCTGATGTAAAATGTTTTTTTTTTCTGATGTAAAATGTATTTATTTATTTATTATAATTTTTGTGGAAAAAAATGTTAGAATAATTTTTTATGATTGAAAATCAGGATTATTCTATAATATTTCTATAAAAGTTAAAACATTGGTACAGTCTTATGTTTTCTAAAAAGGAATTTGAACATGTCTGAAAACATGGCACCTTTGTGTTCATTTAGGCAAAGTAAATTGTTCTGAATGACAACATTTTTCTATTAAATTTTGAAGACATGCCATCAGCAGTTTACAGAATTAAATAAAACATTTTAGAGCATTTCTTTAGTGAACTTTAGTGATACTATGGAGACTTGTTAATGTAATGCTATGTGACAATGTTTTAAAGCAATTTCAACAGTTTTTCTGTTGTTTAAAACATTTTTAATTAATAGTAGTAAAAAAGGAAGAATTTATAGCATTTATTAATGCTTTGCTGCTATAGGGATCTATCATGCCATCAGAGTGCATCTTAACAGCATTTAATGTTTGCATTTCCACATCAGGGTTGAGTGTAATGAGTTACTAGTTAGTCTAACTAGCTGCTCTTATAAAACAAAACAGATTTAGTTCTACACATGCCATATTTTTAACAACACTGGATTTGTTTCGTTGTACATGCATATTGAACCAAAAGCCTGTTGTACATGTACTATTACACCCCTAATAATCAGTTCTGTGATATTTAAAAAAGTATGTACTGATTAAAGCAGGTCTAGACTGAGACTGAGAGGAATTACGCAGATGAGACCTGCGTATGATTATACTTCGCGAACACTTTATTGATTACCGTTAGGTAGGCTTGTAATCACAGCATCCACAGGCCATTTGATTAGACAGATAACCTCTGGAGTGCAAATGAAGTTTGTGATGAGAGGCCTTAATTTGTTCGCGGTTTGAGAATAATGCACCTGCAGTATCAACAGATTATTGTCTCAGATCTTTGATTAGAAGAGTAGAGCATATCCTTTACTCTGTTTCTGTATGTCTGCTTTCCATCTGGTATAAGCATGTCTGAAGAAACATTTAGAGAAATGCTAAGAGTGAAAGAGACCGGTTTAAGACTGTATTAGTGTTAGGCCTTTCTTTGTGTGCGTGCGTGCGTGCGTGCGTGCGTGCGTGTATGTATGTGTGTGTGTTTAAGGGAACTGTAAAGTAGTTTGGAACTTCCCTATGATGTCTGTAAATGAGCTATTGTAAAGGTTTACTCTGAATGTGTTCATTTGTAATGCATTCATTGTGGTTTTGTGGTTATTGATTAGTGTCAGGTTCTAGGTTCATCATGCTTTCACTGAGATTTAATCTAATATTTTCTTTTTTGTTTGTTTGTTTTATATATATATGTTCCAATGTGTGCGTTTCTATTTTTTCTATTATTTTATTTGTTATGTACACATATTGTGCTAAAAGTTTACAATCTCAAATCTGGGTAAACTATTGAAAAATCCTACCATTGGCTTAAACATAGAAAATAGAAAAATAGAAATATATATATTTTTAAAAACATCATCAAACAACAATAAAACATCTGCATATTTTAAGTGCTTAAGAAATTAGCAAAATTTGTTTATATAATCTACACCTTCTACATCCAGATAAAAAAGGGTAACACTTTACAACAAAGTTATATTAGCTAATGTTAGTTAATGCATTTAGCAACATGAACAAACAATGTACAGTACATTTATTGCAGTATTTGTTCATTTTAGTTAAAATTAGTTAACGAAAAAACACAGTTGTTCATTGTTAGTTCACGTTAACTCATGGTGCATTAACTAATGTTATTAAGCATGCATTTGGATGTTAATAATAATAAATGCTGTACACGTATTGTTCATAATTAGTTCACGTTATTAAATACATTAACAAATAAAACCTTATTGTGAAGTGTGACCAAAAAAGTTACATTTGTCCATAGTTTACCCAGATTTCCTATTAGTAGAGCTCAAGTTTCATTAAACACAAAGCTAAAAAAAAATAGTTTGTTAGTTGCATTGTTTTATTTTTATCGCCACTCAGAGTTCCATATCAAAGGCTTGTCAATGTTTTCTATGAAGTGATTGTCTAATCATGTTTGGAGGCTGTTATTTGTAGTTTCATGGTTCATGCTGCAAATCGGCTGTAAATTAACAGCTCTAATCCCTTAAATTGGTAATTTTCATACGAAAATTGCACTATTATATCATGTCTATGCATTCAAAGCGAACAAAACAAGAGCAGGAAAACAGATTATATATCCCATTTGCATTTTCAAAGCCTTATGCGTGAAACCAGCCGTGAGAAATGTACCTCTGGCATAATGGCTGCCGATTAATGGCTCCTAAATGTCATGCATGTTTACTTCGACATGTTGCCCGCTCCGAGCAGTCTGTCTAGCTATGAATGGCAAGTTCTGTTGGAGGTTGATCAACAACCCGATGAAGCGAAGCAACAGTGTTGCAATTTTCATTAAGTGCCCCGTCCAATTTTGTGGAACACGATCAACACGTGCCCCAAATATTCACAGGCGGGTCGCTGTGCTCCAGGCAAGCAGAGGCTTGTATAAATATTGCCTCGTTCCCTTCAGTGGATTCTGACATGCATAAACACACGCTGTGTGCTTAATTAGACCAAATGTGCTATAATTCCATAAACAATGTAGGTAACGAGGAGCCGATGCGTATCCGTGCAGCTGTGCAGCAGAAGTAACCAGAAGAACAGGAGGCTGGAGAAGGGGAGAAGACTTCAACACAGCTGGAACGGCAGCTGTTAGCAGGCAGTGCACAATGCTCAATCTCACACTTGTTTCTCCTTTCTCATGAGCCTTCACACCCACCCCAGTTACACTCGACTCTGACCTGCCACTGCCTTGAAGAAGAGAGAGAAACGTTGCACCTCATCACTGAACGCGGCCTCCTGGAACCAGAAACAAGCTGTTGACACACCTGTGAGAAAGCTTTCAGACATACAGAGTGTGATGTGGCCTGTCAATGAAGTGACCCAGAGCCTGATTCAGGTACTGTACCTTTAAGAGCACCAAAATTGTCCTTCAGTTACAGAGTAATGTACACTCTACAAATTGTGGTTCTTTATAAATAGTAAACAGCAATTCCCCAGCGGGAGGGGAACTACAATGCTATGTGGAAACTTCCACTATGGGGATTTCGTCAGAAACCACTCACTCTGAAGAGTAATAAAACGGGCCAATAAAATGCCAATGAGTTGGCAGCGCACGCAGCTGGCAGCAATCACAATCAATTTGTGTATAAGAATGTACACGAATACCTTTTTTCGCTTCAGAAGCCTCACGTGCAGACTGAAAGAGACGTTTTTCTGTCATCTTCTGACTTCGTTCGAGGGAGAGTGAGAGAAAGCTGCCATCTTCTGAGAGGCTGATTTTTCCCGGTTCCAGTGCGAGTGAAAGTGCGAGTGACACTGGGCTGGAAAGTCGATCTGGGCTTCTCCCGTTCCTGGGCGTTTCGCTGGACCGGTACTTCAAGAGCGGTGAGTATAAAGCAAATTCTCCTAAAAGAGCAACACGGTCGTGCAGAGCGTCTTTTTAAAGACGCCGCTCCGACCATGCGTTTCTGGATGCGGTAGTTCCCAGTCCATGGATGATGGGCACGAGCACTGTTTTGCATGTCTGGGGGTTCAGCATGTTAATGCGGTGCTCGCGGGCAGCGCATCCCATTACTGCGATGGCATGTCTGTTGCGCAGCTAAGATCGCGGCTCGATGTTGCAAAAGGGCGAACCACCCTTGTTGTCCCCCGCAAGTAGCGGTTGGCACTTGGGCAGATCTGAGGGTCACAGTGGAGGTCAATCCGCTGCCCTCTGGCTTGCGGACCTCCCATTCCTCAACGCGCTCCATCCAAGCTTCGAGTGAGAGAAGTGCTCCATCCTCTGGGATGGTCGCCCACTCACTCGATGACACAGAGGACCAGATGTCCATCGCTGCATCGGAAGGTGGGCTGTCATTCCCGATGACAATTCGGACCCGCTTCCTCCCTCAGGGGTGGTAAGCGAGGCTCCGGATATGGAATCTGATATGATGGCTGTGCTAACCCGGGCTGCTTCGGCGGCGAGACTGGAGATGGCTTGTCCCCCAGCCTTGCCACCGGACCAATTAGACGGGTCTCATGTGGAGGACAAAAAGAGGAAATCCTTTAAGCCTCCCGTCCCCTTCTTCCCAGAGGTGCACAGTAAGTTCACGCAGCGCTAAGGGCACCTTTCTGCCCGGTCTGCGTGCGCTCTGCCCTCACCTTCCTTGATGATGGAGCAGCCAGGCAGTACAAGACGAATCCCCGGGTCGAGTGTGCTAGCGCGGTCAATCTTGCCTGTGTGGTGCCCCTTCCTGGCGTGTTTTTTTTTTAGTCTGTACTTCATCGTACCCTAAAAGAGCAGTGGGTTATAACTAATCCTAGTTCTGCACGTTTTGATCTGCTGCCTTATGAGCAGCCGCTCAGAATGGTCATGCAGAAGCACATCCTCCGGTGTGTCTGTTCTCAGGATTGGCCTCAGCAATAGACCTGAAGGACACGTATGTTCATGCTTCCATTTTCCCACGACACTGGCAGTTCTAGCGGTTTGCTTGCGAGGGTCGAGCATGATAGTACAAAGTCCTCCCTTTCGGGCTCTCCCTGTCTCCGCGGGTTTTCACCAAGCTCGCGGAGGATGCCCTAATGCCCCATTCGACTTGCGGGCATCTGCATACTCAATTATCTCGATGACTGGCTTATAGCTCACGCGCAGGAATCAATTGGTTATGCGCAAGGACTGGGTGCGCTGGCACCTTTACCTGTTGGGGTTTCAGGTCAAACGAGAAAAGAGCAGGCTCGCCCCTGTGCAGAGCTTCTTTTTTCTTGGGTTGGAGCTGGACTCGATCACCATGACAGCACTCTCGGGGAGCTGATGCTGACCTGTCTGAGAGAGTCGACAGGAAAACTGTAGTCCCACTGATATTATTCCAGAGGCTCCTGGGGCATATGGCATCCGCAGCCGCTGTCACACCGCTGGAGCTGTTGGCAGTGTATCTCGCGATGCGGCGTTTTTTTACCAGTGCTAGAGGGGACAGACAGCACGGCGACGAGGGTGTATATCAACCTCATGGGGGTATCCGCTCTCGCCGCATGTCTCAGCTCGCTCGCCGTCTGCTCCCCTAGAGTCATACGTGGCGTAAAAACGCATTTTCTCCAGTGAGCCTACTCGCACAGTAATGTTAGGGAGGATGAGGAACAGGTCTGGCTCAACCGGACCTGTATTTCAGCTCTCGCCTCGTGATGGCCCCTCCCTGGCATATCCCTTTGAAGAAGTACCTTCTTCTCTGGGACAGGCACCATCTGGCACCTGCGCCCAGATCTCTGGAACTTCTTGTGTGGTCCATAGATGGACCGCGGAGGACTTAGGTGACCTACCGGTTCGGTGGTTTACACCATCACTCAGGCTAGAGCACCCTCTATGAGGCATGCCTCCGCCCTGAAGTAGAGTCTATTCGCTGTGTGGTGTACTGCTCTCCGAGAAAGACCCTGGACATGCCAGATCAGTGTGATGCTATCCTCCTTCAGCTGGCCGGAGCTAGGCTGTCTCCTCCGCACTGAGGGGTTGACGTTACGATCATCCCCGCTCTGAGGACGCGGGGATGATGGCGCGCTGGGAAAGCATTGCCTCATCATCCAGTTTCCAGAGGTGCGAGACGCTGGATAATTAATTAAATCCTGTCCCTCTCTCATACCCACTTGGAGATCTCTCTTAAGAGAGGTCTGCTCGACCCACTCAACTCAGTATCTTAAGATTTCTATCCGGGTAGACAGCTCTGCTGGTTGCGTTGGCATCAGTCAAGAGGGTCGGGTATCTGGAGACATTTTCGGTCAGTGAAGTGTGCCAGTAATTCGGGCCCTCACAATTCCCACTCTCACGCTTTCCTGAGACCCCAGTCCACCTAGGTGCCCGAGGTTCCTACAGTGCTTCTTTTTTAGACTGTGTAGTGAACCTGCAAGCGCTGCCCACGGAGGAGCCAGACCCAGCCCCTTTCTTTCCTGTGTCCCGTTACGACTCTAAGCAGCAGGGGCGGAAATGCTATGTTCCTTTGCCACAGTGATTGCGTCTTAGCTGACAGCTGTAGTTCTGCTTCTTCAGCTAGAAAAGGTATTGTTGCGATGCACGGCATTCTTATACACGAATTGATTGTAATTGCGGCCAGCTGCGTGCGCTGACACCGCCAACTCATTGGCATTTCACTGGCCCGTTTTATTACTCTTCAGAGTGAGTGGTTTCTGACGAAATCCCCATAGCGGAAGTTTCCACATAGCATTTGCGTTCCCCCTCTCGGGGAACGGGCGTTAACTGTTACGTTTCATATATATTTATTTATTTACTTTTACTATTGCTTTACAGTGTTGTTTCTGTATTGTAGTCCTGAAAAAGTGTATACATATCCCATAGTGAGTTGTGAGTAGTTGTGAAAGTGTGTATTCTGATATGTCTGGTTGCACGTGTGCACTGCAGCCAGGGGTCTGAGGCCATATATTTCACTGAGAAAATGAGCTCTCATCTGTGCCTAGTGATTCTACTCATAAATAAGCAAAGGGATGATTCACCCTTTGCCTGCACTCTGAAAGTTAATAATACATTGTTATTTTGGGGCCAGTTTGTTGCCACCATGGCTGGCCAGTTTCTTTTCTTTTGTTTAGAGAACACCCTTTCCTGTTTAATGAACATGATGGCGGTCGATTTACATAGATATGATCATTTACAGTGATGACAATGAAAACCATTTTGTCTGCATTATTGTTTGGCAAAGTTTTTTTTTTTTTTTGCATCTTTGTTCATACAAAATATTCTGTTATTAATGTGTTGCCCTTAGTATGTAGTAGTTTTTTTTTAATCTTTTCACCCCACAAAGGACCAGAGGATAAAATAAATGTGATATTTCTGTTATAATCAGATGCCTCAAAATAGTATTCTGAGTGGTTATTTTAGCAAATGTCCATGCAATTGCATGTTGGTGGTTGTGAAGATGTTGCAATGCATTTTCAAAGGTGTTCCAAGCATTTACTATGATGTTCTCTATGACAATGTTTCTTAACCACGTTCCTGGAGGACCACCAACCCTGCATGTTTTGGATCTCTCCTTTGTCTGTCACACCCATTACAGGTCTTTCAATCTCTGCTAATGAGCTAATGATCTGAATCAGGTGTGTTTGGTTAAGGAGACCTGGATAACAAGCAGAACTGGTGGTCCTCCAGGAACGTGGTTAAGAAATACTGCTCTATGGTTCCTATGGTGTTTCTGGGCAGAAGCATGAGTCTTTTCAGCTAATTTCCATACGGTTGCTAGGATTTTATTGATGGTTGCCAGGGTGTTGCTATGCAGTTGCTAAAATGCTCTGAGTTGTTGCTGTCTGTTGCTAGTATGTTCTGGGTAGTTGCCAGGGTGTTGCTCTGTGGTTGTTAAGATGCTCTGTGTTGTCTGGTTTTCTGGGTGACTGTCAGCATATTTCTCTGCAGCTTTTAAAGGGTTCTAAGTTGTTGCTTTCTGTTGATAGGATGTTTTGATTGGTTGCTAACAGTTATTTGGGTTTATGTGTGGTTGCTAGGGTGTTGCTATGCAGGAAGCTAATGTCTTTGATTAAGTGTGGATCTGGTTGTTTTTATCCCATTGGTGTGCTCTGGGTGGTTATCAAGGCATTGCTCTACAATTCCTATGATGTTATTAGTGATTGCTGGGATGTTGTCGTTGTTGTTTTTTTTTTTTTGCTTTGCCTGAAGAAATGTACAAACAAAACCACATGATCTGAGATATCATTCATGTTTGTTTCATAAACTGTAATTTTAAAAGTTACAGTTAGAGTTTTTTTCAAGTCCATAACTTTAAGAACATGCAACGGTAATGATGTTTGTCATAGCGAGCACCACTAAAAATGAAGTTGCTGTTGTTACTTAAAGACTTTTCTGTACGTACAGCATGCATACAAAATCAAACACACCAATGCTTGTGATTTGTACATTTCTGCATCTCCAGAAAAGAGCTGATTGCTCTTCTGTTTGATCATCCAATGAACTTCTATACTCCACAACCCCTATTTTTCTCTTTCACTGCCAATCGCGCACACACATATAGACACCCTTAAGTAAAAATGTGTCTCGAATGTTAGTGAATGCCATGGAATAAATAATAGGCAAAAAAAAAAAACTGAAAAAGGTCCAGGCTCTGTTGGCTAAACAAATAGACCTTTAAGACTGCTCTTTGAAATGGCCCTTCTGTGAAGAAAAGAAGCCGTTTCCCTGTGTTAATGAGGGACTGTTTGGAGATGCAGGACTCTTAGTGTGGCATTCACTCTCATCCGCAAGAGGCGAAGCAACATTAACCAACTGATTTATTTTTTTTTTAACCCAAGGATTATACATTTTAATGAGGGAAGACATGGCTTGTTAGTGGTATTAGTCATTTGCAATGTCACAGTTAAAAATACTCCTTTTTAATGCATGCACACACACACACACACACACACACACACACACACACACACACACACACACACACACACACACACCCACACACACACACACACACACACACACACACACACACACACACACACACACACACACACACACACACACACACACACACACACACACACACACACACACACACACATCTTAGCCTCACATCCATGGCATAGTCATTAAAAATAAAACCACAGGCTTTTAAGATTCCAAGCCAAAGCCAAAAGTACTGGGAAGAAAGAGTCTCTTGGAAACAATGGTGTGGAATCATCATTTGTTGTTGTTTAAGCCCCGATGAGGGTTTCTAAGGTTAAGCTGGCTTTTGATGTGTTTTTAACTCATTTTAGCCTAGCAGGGGGATTAATTTTGCCCTCTTCCCGCCTCAAAAAAACCCTCTCGAACGTAAGTTCTCATTTACAACATAGCAAGCGCTTTTTATTAAAAGAAAAAAAATGAGACCAGTATCGTCTCCTCCCTGACTTCCTGCTATAATTTGAGTTAATGAAGATGTGGTCGTAGTGCGTGTGGTCCTCTGGAAAATGATGGTACCGTGAAAATATTGCCATGCACTGCTTTCGTCCTTCCCAAAATGAGCTTTTTTTTCCCCTCTCTATACGCAAACTGTGGGATCCCTCTCCAGTCAGGGATGTTGACAATTACCCGTGAGATTATGGTGCATTATTTTATTTCACCATTGAAAATGAAAATAACTCCGGGCTGTTCATGCCATATACGTGCAGGCAAATGCATTACACATGTGTTCATTTTCTCACCTTGAACTCAGGCTGTTTGAAATGACATTAAGATGAGCCGCACGGGCGATGGGCACACCAGCTTGGCCCTTCATTTCTGCTCTGTTTTAGGAAAGTAACCATACAGTCTCTTAGCAAATGACAGGCATTCAGGAGGATCATCGAACCAGCTGTGTGTTTGCGCAGGGGAAATTTCCACAGTCATAAAGGAGCCAGAATACATCATTCACCATAGATCTGTGTTGCATTCAAGAACACCCGCTGTTTTTTCTCCCTTTTTTATTTTATCTTGCTCTTTTGCTCTGCCTGTCTGTGTAATGGACTAGATATTTTATTCAGAAAGCTTCTGAAATCTTTCTTAAATTACAGTTATTACAGTTTTATTCTATATTTATATCTATAGATTTACTTCACTTTTCACGTTAGCATTCCTAATTTTTATTCATTTTCATAATAGTTCAGTTTTTGTAGTAGTTTTTGTTGCCAAAATGTGGTTAAATTGTGTCATTTAAAATGACAACAAAAACAACAACAACAATAATATTATTAATAATAATAATAATAATAATAATAATAATAATAATAATAATAATAATAATAATAATAATAATAACATAATAATAATAATAATGGGCCTCACGGTGGTGCAGTGGATAGCACGTTCGCCTCACAGCAAGAAGGTTGCTGGTTCGAGCCTCGGCTGGGTCAGTTGGCGTTTCTGTGTGGAGTTTGCATGTTCTCCCTGTGTTGGCGTGGGTTTCCTCCGGGTGCTCCGGTTTCCCCCACAAGTCCAAAGACATGTGGTATAGGTGAATTGGGTAAGCTAAATTGTCCGTAGTGTATGAGTGTGAATGGGTGTGTATGGATGTTTCCCAGAGAAGGGTTGCAGCTGGAAGGGCATCCGCTGCGTAAAACATTTGCTGGATAAGTTGGCGGTTCATTCCGCTGTAGCGACCCCAGATTAATAAAGGGACTAAGCCGAAATGAAAATGAATGAATGAATGAATGAATGAATAAATAATAATAATTGGTTAAGGCTTGTGTTATGCAATACCATCCATCTGATCTAAAATTCATTCATTCATTTTCCTTCGGTCCCTTTATTTATCAGGGGTTGCCACAGTGAAATGAACCACCAAATTATCCAGCATATGTTTTACGCAGAAGATGCCCTTCCAGCTGCAACCCAGTCCTGGGAAACACCCCCCCACCTATACCGCATGTCTTTGGACTTGTGGGGGAAACCGGAGCACCCGGAGGAAACCCACGCCAACACAGGGAGAACATGCAAACTCCACACAGAAACGCCAGCTGACCCAGCCGAGGCTCGAACCAGCGATCAGCGACCTTCTTGCTGTGAGGCGAACGTGCTACCCACTGCGCCACTGTGAGGCCACACACTTATTCACTATGGCCAATTTATTCCATCCTAAATACATCCAATTCACCTGTACTGCATGTCTTTGGACTGTGGGGGAAACCGGAGCACCCGGAGGTGTTGGCGTGGGTTTCCTCCGGGTGCTCCGGTTTCCCCCACAAGTCCAAAGACATGCGCTATAGGTGAATTGGGTAAGCTAAATTGTCCGTAGTGTATGTGTGTGAATGAGAGTGTGTGCAGTTCATTCCTCTGTGGCGACCCCAGATTAATAAAGGTACTAAGTCGAAAAGAAAATGAATGTCAGAAACAGCCTGAGAAAAATAAGACTTTAAGTAATTCATTCATTCATTTTCATTTCGGCTTAGTCCCTTTATTAATCTGGGGTCGCCACAGCGGAATGAACTGCCAACTTATCCAGCATATGTTTACGCAGCGGATGCCCTTCCAGCTGCAACCCATCACTGGGAAACATCCATACACTCATTGACACACATACACTACGGATTTAGCTGGGGGAAACCGCAAGTCCAAAGACATGCTGTATAGGTGAATTGGGTAAGCTAAATTGTCCGTAGTGTATGTGTGTGAATGCGAGTGTTTGTGGATGTTTCCCAGTGATGGGTTGCAGCTGGAAGGGCATCCGCTGCGTAAAACATATGCTGGATAAGTTGGCGGTTCATTTCGCTGTGGCGACCCCAGATTAATAAAGGGACTAAGCCGAAATGAAAATGAATGAATGAATGTTTCTGACAATAGCCAACAATACATTGTATGGGTCAAAATTATCAATTTATCTTTAATGCCAAAAAGTGGCATTAGACTTTAATGTAAATATCCTACTGAAAATATATATCAAAACAAATGAACATGGACAAATTTAAAGACGATTCTCTTAGCATTTAGATTTTTTGAACTCTCAGATTCCAGATTTTTAAATAGTTTTATCTGTATAGCCAAATATTATCCTGCCCTAATAAAGTATGCATTCATGGAAAGCTTACTTATTCAGCTTAAAGAACATGTGATTCATAAACCTGAATTTAAAAAAGAAATGCAGTTATGTATTTTTTGTGGTCACATTTATTTATTTTTGACTTATTTTTTATTTATCATTTATTTCTTTTTTAGTCTGAGCCAACAAACCAATTCAACCAAACTAAGTGTAAACACTATAAAGGCCTCAGAAAGGGTAATTTACAGTTTTGCATCAATTAACTTGATACTAATTACTTGATATAGTACACCGCAAAATGTTAGCAAAATTCACTTTTATATGTGACATATGCATTTAAAAGGGACTCCCTTTTAATTCTAGAAGCCATAAGTCACACATGAACAGATTCTTACAATCAAATATTGTCCAAATCAGAGTTTGTTCCTAAAATCTCATTCAATGTGAGTTACTGTAAGTTGCAAATCATAGTTCAGCTGAAATATCTTTTTTCACAAAAAAAAAAACAATAATAAAAGACAGAGCATCCATTAACAGTATTTCTAAATATCATAATCAAACAGCTGGTAACAATATCCCTCTATCCTGAGCTTCTTGTTACTGTATTTAATTCAACAATGCCTTCACTGAATGTAATTTACTTCATTAAATCAGCAGGAAAGGATAGCGGATGTTAAAAACAAACTTGCCCGTTAAAGGAACATTATAGGTAGTGGCAATCCAAACCTGAGCAGCACTCGTTAAATTGGCTTTTTAAGATTGAAAGGAGGAAAGGCAGACAGATGCGGGGCATATGCACCTGATTGGACTGTAAATGAGGGTTGAGAGATGTCTGTCTGGGCCACGCTGAGCTCAGATTGGGCCACTCTATGCTGATTACCAACTGCAGCTTTATGGTATCTGAATGTGAACTTGTATGCAGGGTCATGGGCTGCGCTCATTTCCAGACAAAGAATCATGCATGGGGAAGCCTAAATAGTTCTGATTAGTGAAGAGAGGATGGAGAGAAATGTAAAACCCCTCCACGACCCTGCCTAGGTCACGGCTGGCCTTTGGGGGGGGCTTTCTTTCACCTTTTCTTATGCAGTTGAACCTGAATGTT
>CAIGQW010001086.1:1448648-1469152 GCA_903798125.1 Danio choprae
TATGTGGAAAACAAATATGGAAAAAAAGTAAACATCAATTCCTGCATCTACAATCCCAACAGAAATGCACTTTAGTGCCTTGTGCGTCTTATTGAGATCATGTTAACCCCTGGGTTCCCCAGACTCCCACAAGATCCTCTTCACCCCTTTTAGCCATAGTGGGACGTGAAGGGTTAATCCAGAAAGAGAGGTGACCTTTATCCTTCCCAGCTCAGTCCCCTCGTTTTTTTTTTAACATTTTTTTATCAAGCCTCTCCAAAGGGACTCATCATACGTGAGGCTCTGCGGAGGGAGAGAGGAGAGCATTGTCCTTATCACCTCCTCCCAGAAAGTGGGGAGTAATAGGACTTTGTAAGGAGAAATGAAGCCAGGCCCGATGGTAGCTGATTAAAAATTGACTCTGCCACATCAAAGAGAAGTTGAAGGTGAAAATGATGATCACTTCCCTCTCTCAGGGACCCACCACCATTTCTTTTATTCAACCTTGAAAGATTCGCCCTGAATGAGGAAATCTCCCCCGAGCCCACTCATTGCAGATGGAACCTGACGAATGGAGATCAGCAAGCACTTCATTCTCCATATTAGAAAAATCATATAATTCAATTTTTTAGCTAATGACATCTTTGGACAGGGGTGTTTTGTTATCAGTGTGGAGAAATTAATCTAGCCTTGAGTCCATGCGGTGACTGTAGTCTAATTGCTTTGCTTTAAGGAGGGGAACTGTGGGATATATTCCAGCATGTGTGGTTGGGAAAGTCAGGATTTTACAAACTCTGTCTAAGTCATACAGTTCTTGTCTATCTGAGAAAGAAACATGGTGTGTTCCAATTACAATTTAGAAATAAAACCTTACAAAGAGAAGGTTTTATTGGCATTTATGGTTACATGAAGAACCTTTAACCTGTGCCACGATATATGTTTTAAATTATAAAAACAAATTCAACCAGTGAAAAATATTTGTTTTTGAGAGCTGTCCACTGAAAGGTTTTTTAAGGAAACGAGATCAGTTAATCTCTGCTCTGGATGCATTAACTTTAGTTTCTTTCTTTCCTTTTTAAGCATAAAAAGTTTAATGAATACAAAGTGTTGTGGTTTCCGAGAAATAGTTTGGGATAATGATAATAATAATAAATGTTTCTTGAAGAAATTATCATGTGCCATTGAAGACTCAGAAGAGAGCCATAAAGCTGTCATAAAGTTTTGCCAATAATATATATTCATTTATTAATTTTCCTTCAGCCGAGTCGCTTTATTCATCAGAGGTTGCCACAGCAGAATGAACCACCAACTTATCCAGCATATGTTTTACACAGCGAATGCTCCTCTAGCTGCAACCCAGTACTGGGAAACATCCATACACACTCATTCACACACATACATTACAACCAATTTAGTTTATTCAATTCACCTATACCGCATGTCTTTGTAAACCGGAACACCCGGAGGGAACCCACGTGAACACATGCAAACTCCTCAAAGAAATGCCAACCAACCCAGCCAGGGCTCAAACCAGTGACCTTCTTGCTGTGAGGTGACAGTGCTAACTACTGAGTCGCCCTAATATATATATAGTTTTGGAGGTTTCATGACTGAATTTGACCAGCCTGGTGGCCAATCTTCATTGATTTACATTCCACCAATAAGAGGAGATCATGAAGGTTTAATTACCAGAGTAATAGCACAGTTTTACTAAAAGTATTGGAATGCACAGTCATTATGGGTGACATATCAGAGTTCAGAACAGGACAAATTGTTGGTGCATGTCTCGCTGGTGCATCTGTGACCAAAACAGCAAGTCTTTGTGATGTATCAAGAGACACGTTATCCAGGGTAATGTCAGCATACCACCAAGAAGGACGAACCATATCCAACAGGAGTAACAGTAGTCAGTAAGGAAGCTGTCTGAAAGGGATGTCTGGGTGCTAACCCTTATTGTATTCAACAAACACAAACCACAGCTGCCCAACTCACTGCAGAATTAAATGTGGACCTCTACTCTCCTGTTTCCACCAAAACTGTTTGTTGGGAGCTCCACAGGGTCAATATACATAGCCGGGCTGCTATAGCCAAACCTTTGGTCACTCGTGCCAATGCCAAACACCAGCTTCAATGGTGCCAGCAGAGAAAACCTTGGGTTGTGGACAATGTGAAAAATGTATTGTTCTGTGACGAGTCCACCTTCACTGTCTTTTCCACATTCAGGAGAGTTACGGTGTGGAGAAGCCCCAAAGAAGCATACCAACCAGACTGTTGCATGGCGAGAGTGACGCATGGGGGTGGTTCACTGATGGTTTGGGCTGCAATATCATGGCATTCTCTACGCCCAATACTTGTGCTAGATGGTTGCGTCATTACTAAGGACTACCCAATGGTTAATTCTCTTAGCCAGCGTCAGGACGTGGACGCACTGGGGTGCTGTTTTTGCACATGTCAGTGTTTACGAATTGATGTTGCTGTTTACATTTTTTACTGTTACTTAGATGCGAAAACAGCATCTTTGTAGTACAAAGCACGAAGATGTCATAGCTTACAGTGTTATAAATAAAATGTGACCACAAACTGAATGAAAAGTCAAAGTTATAGTTACTAAAATCTAAACAAAGCAGTCGAGTGTTTTGACATTCTGCATATGCTTTCTGTCAGTCACCTTTAGCCATCAACTTACTTTCTAGTTTGATTGATGGAGAATTTAGCCAATGGCTGCATGATTTTTTCGACATTTGGTGATGTTTATTCATCTATTGGACACATCTATTGCACATTTTATCCTGAGGGCAGTGCCATGTATCTAGTTATTCTAGATACACGGTATCTAGAATAGTATCTATAGTATCTATAGTTATAGTTATTTTAAATTGTAAAAATATGACTTATTAAAGGTCTTTTGTAGACCTATGGCTTATCTACATTTTGTCTTTATTGGACAAGACAGTTTAAGGAGACAGAAAGGAATGGGAGAGCAGAAAGGGAACACGATCACGAAAAGACCTGGGGCCAGAACTCAGGAGTGCCAAGACTTCGGCTCAGACAATATGTGAGTATTTAAGCAAGTCACAAGCTCCATTTGAGATATGAAACAGCACAGAGCCACTTTATTGTGTCTCAGTTTTAACCCTTGCCAAATAGGGAAGCCAATGGGTGCCATTGTTTCTGTGAAACCCAAAGTGTCATTAGCATATATAGTATAAAAAATCAACGGCAGTGAATGACAAAATGAAGGTGTCACATGGGGTCAGAAGCTCCCAATGGCAAGCTGATGTGTGCCGTGTCAGAATTTGACAACAGTGAGCGAATGCAGTGAATCAAGCTGATCCTTAATGGAGGATGACATATCTAAGCAAAATGCTAAAATACCATCTGACAGGCTCACAATAACAGCAGCATCACTCAGCCATATTCAATCTGGATTGTATTTGAAATGGCACCAAAAGCTTAATGTATGGGCAATTTGACCTCAATAATATTATGATTATGGTTACAAAAAAATGGCTGTTTATGGCACTGTTAAGAAGCATCTAAAGCAATATATTTAGAAGTTTACCTCAATGATTGCTTTTAAGTCATAGTTTGTGATATTTGTTATACTGTATACACTTAAAGCTTTTAGTTTTTAAAATAGTCTCACCAAGGCTGTTTATTTTTTCCAGGGTTTCTGCAGGTTTTGGAAAGATCTTTTAAAAGTCAGGTTTTTGCAATTGAAGGCTTTAAAGGGGTTTGCGAATTCATATGAATTCATGGCATTAAATGTTGCAAGCATTGCAAAAATTGAATATCGTTCTCAATATTTTGTTTTCCAATCAAATATAAATGGGTTATAAAATATTTAAATCTTAATATTCATTCATTTATTCTTTTTTTTATTCAGCTTAGTCCCTTTATTAATCTGGGGTCGCCACAGCAGAATGAACCGCCAACTTATCCAGCATATGTTTTACGCAGCGGATGCCCTTCCAGCTGCAACCCATCACTGGGAAACGTCTATACATACTCATTCACACTCATACACTATGGACAATTTAGCTTACCCAATTCACCTATAGCTCATGTGTTTGGACTGTGGGGGAAACCGGAGCACCCGGAGGAAACCCACGCGAACACGGGAAGATCATGCAAACTCCACACAGTAATGCCAACTGACCCAGCCGGTAAATCTTAATATTTAATCCTTAAATCAAGATACAAGATTAGATGCAAAATAAAGAATTGAATTCTTGTTTTCTAATGAAGTGAACAAAATTTAATTGAGTATCTGAAGATGACAAAAATAGAGATAAATTACCATTTTTTACAGTATATAGTGTGGTCAGAGTTTTGTGGTCAAAGTCTTTTTTTTTTTTGCTGAACATTCATTATTATGGTGATATATTTATAGATAAGACTCCAATGTATGGAAATTCTTGCAGCATTTATGACGTCATACAAAGAAAGCACCTTTTAAGATAAAAAGAACTAATATTTTTAACATACTACAAACAATAGTACATTTAAAATGTAAATGCAGTCCATATAATGCTGATATTTTATATTTATTTTATCATTGATTTATTGCTAACAATGCTTCACATAATACAAACCACATTAAAACAAATTCAATATTTGCAACACAATGAAATGCAAAAAGGTTTTCCACAAGCTTGCATTTCCTTTCTTATGAATATGAACAAAAGTCATCAGAACGAACAAAAAAATATCTAACGTTAGTCTGCCTTATTAGCCAATAGTACCGTAATTGCCATGAGATTGTGTTGTCATATCTATAATCAGCCAATTATTATTAATATTATTATTATTTTACCTTTCTCTATTACTGTTTCTCTCACACATCATCTCCATAAGTCTATTATAAAGATCAGCACAAAGAGATGAAACTCTTTCCAAATTAGGGCAGTAAAATCGCCAAAGTTGAGCTGGCAAAGTGTCACATATTTACAAATGCAATTATAAACCCTGGCATCCTCCCTGCATTAAATGACAAGCAGCGCAATCCAGAATGACAGTGTGTAGAATTAAAAATCAAACATGCATCTTTGAAAGTTTGCACCAATAAAGGCGTCCCTTGCTCTGGCAATAAAATTTTCACACCTATTAACTCAATATCTGCACATACTCTTCGCTCTATCATTATAATGCGACTGGGGATGTTCAAATGGATTTATAAGACAGGAAAGAGAGAGATAGAGAGAGAGTTCTCTAGGGAAGTCGAACCACAGTTTGCCAGTAACAGTGGCCCTGTCATGGGTTTGTGAATTTCACAGTTTAGTGCTAATAGGCAGATTAGGAAAAGAAACTAACCATGTCCACAAATCCCTTTACTTTTCTCCAGTCTGTACTGGCAGTTTAAGCAAAAAAATGTATATTAATTCATGTTTGTCGTCAACTTTTATAACCTATCTGTGGCTCCGTTTACACCTAGAGTTTGTTCAATCTGATCACAAGCATGTATGTTGATGTATGTACCCATGGTCTATGTTGGTTACTGTACATTCAGAAAGTAAGTTTTTAGGCCAACAATTGCTCTGTGTAGCATTTTTCTACGGCAAGCCCAGAGGGGAAAATACATTGCACACATACAGAAAGTCAGCATACAGGAGATTCAAAATTAAATCTGTTACACAAAATGTCTGTTTTTATTTGGTGAATAGCACTATAGGGATACAGACAGTGTAAATATGATTTTCTTTGAGGTGAATGAAGTTTGCTTTCGCATGTTTTTTTCGTATTCGTGTTATTTGAAACATCAAATAAAAATGCACATTTCAAAGCACTTCACAGGACCTTCAAAGTAATGTAACATTCTTTATTTCCAATAAGTTGGATATCAAAATTAGAGAATGATATATAAATATTATTTTAATTATAAAAATAAGAAATTTTTGTAGTCACTTTATGCTAGTAGATAAAAAAATACTTTCTTTTGTGGAGAACACAGTTACCAAATTAGATCTGGTCTATTATATATTAGCTGATCTTTTGTGGCTGTTAGAACACATTCGACCATATAAGCATTAACATTAGAACAGCAGTCTGATCTTTTTCGACTATCTCTGCAAGTGGCAGACGTCAACGTCAAAACGTTTGGACATTATTTACACTTGTATTTACCGTCATCCATTTGTGATCGCATTGGCAAAACCTGTACATCTGCATTGTTTATTTCTAACCTCATTATGCATGGAAGTACTTCAAGTAAATGCATTTCAGCAAATTAATACACAGTTTGCTTGCATCGCCGTTTAAAGCCATATCTAGAATCATCTTGCTCTCCCTTGCTTCCTAGGCGAGAAAACAGTCCGATAACTATCTCATCTCCACGATCTCTCTATCAGACGCTCACAGGAGATGATAGCTAACACTCAGGCCCTCCGCGCTCGGTCTAACCGAATATCAAACAGATTTTCCCACCTTAAGTTCATCTATATAGGCTATTAGAGCGGTCTGCAGTCAAATTGACTGTGACCCCCCCGCTTCACTACAAGTCTTCCCTTCGTAGTGGCGACTGGAGCATTCAGGTGAAAAAAATAAATGAGTTCATTTAGACAGCTCCATCAAAACAAGACTGAGCAAGAGGAATGACAGGACCTAACTGAGAACTCCATCTGAAGTTATCTGAGGGCCAATCGGGTCCCTCGTCCATTTCCATTTCATCAAGCCAACCTACTTCTCCATCTTCTCCCTCCATTTCCGGGCTTTTTTTTTATATAATGTATGCTTCCTGCATGTTTAAGGTTCATGATAGCAGCAGTATAGACATCTCCATATGAATGTAGGCAAGGCAGGGCGCGAAGAAAAGCGAATGATAAGAATTTAGTGGACCCCGCAGAAGCCCTCGGTGGTTTTTCCGCCACATATCAAAAAGGGCATTAGATTCTGGCATGCTTGAGAAGTTTGGCTTGGCGGGGTTCCAGGTCGTAATAGCCAGGGATATATATGTAGGTTCTGAATAAGGTGCACTTGTGCCGCCAGTCGAATGGGGGAATAGCGGTTTGTGCTGGCAGGGCGCCTGACCACAGACGCTGCAATTGTCCCCCTCTTTGCTCACCCCCTACCCCCATCATCTTTCACACGCACAAACGCAAGCGTGCCAGGAAAGTCATTTGCTATTTAGATGGGCAAAGTCCTGGAGGAGAAGAAGTGGCAATAAAAAGTTTGTTAGCCTTGAGCTGTCATCTCATGTATATGTAGACTGTATTGTCCAGGTCTGGAAGAAACAATTTATTTCTATCACAAGTTGTCTGGATTTGTCATTAATTGTTTGTGAGCTTTTAAGTAAAATTTTTATTTGTGTTTTGCTTTATAAACTACTGATAATGCGTCTTCAACATGTCAAATAAGAAAAGTATCATTTAGAACACTTATTTGCAGAAAATTGCCATAGGTCAGTATATGAAAACAAAACATATTGGAGGAAAATTATAATGATCTATTGTCATTGATTGCAAATAAATGATTTTGATGACCAACAGTTCATAAAATAAAACACACACATTTTACTCAAAACATTTGGGCTTAATATAAAATATAAAAATATAAAATGTGACCTACTTAAAATGTGTCATCTGTGCAAATAATCTTTTTAGAATTGAATTTAAATTAAAATATACATATACAATACTGTATATAAGTTGAAGACGAGATATCCCATTGTTGTGTTGGCATCAAATAAAAATGACAAAAGTAAAGACTTAATATACCTAGATACATTTCCAGTTACGTTTATGAAAATAAAATATCAAAATAATCTTCCATATGAGTAAAAGACATTTTCATTCCATAGCCCATTTTGATGTTTGAACAACTCCTCCTTCACCTAATTTTCATGAAAATCAAACCACATCATCTTCAGACCATGCCAACAAAAAATTATGGGATTCAAGCTGATTAATCAGTCAATTCCTAAATAATACACCAACTAATTTGACAAATAACTTTCCAGTTCTTCAGAATTTTTATTTTTAACTTATGTTGTGACAACAATTACCTGAGGCTACAGTAAATACAGTTTCAGAACAGTGTCACATAGTGGTCAGAAGACAAGTAAGATGCATATGGTTTCTTGTAACATCTGAATGGTTTGGTAAAAAATCTGAATTTGGTTTCTTTAGGTTTGGATCAAAATACTCAAATGATAAACAGTTCAAGTCTGTCAGCTCTTTTCAATTTTGTTGTAAAATGCTAAACAGGACCAAAACAAATTAGAAAAATGCTAATAGCTTTTGATGAACTTTTCCTGCTCTTAATAAATAGTTTGTATCATGCCTAGAACATCAATGCTAATTATGCCACAATTTGCTGAACTTTCTGTCTGTCTTTTTGATTGTCTTAGTGTTGCTTTTCTAAACTCCTTCTAGACCAATGATCCGAACTTCACCAGATTTGATCATTGTTTGGCTATGCTGGCAAATATATAGAATATATAATGCTGGCAAATATATAGATTTTGGTTTTGATCGATGATATGGTTTTTATTTAGTGCATCGACTAATCTGAAAGCATGATGCCAAGCTGCATTCATATCTCCACTTTGACATATTGACACCAAGTTTAATGTGTGTCATTATCAAATTACACTGACAAATTCAACTTCGGTCAGAAATGAAAACTTATTTCAAATGACTGCATTCATTAATTTTAAGCCATTTTGACTAAAATAGTCTTAAAATATCTTTGGTTACTCATTGTTGTACCCTAACACAAGCATGCCAGAAAAGATTGTTAGCTATTAAGATGGGCAAAGTCTTGGAAAAGAGATCTGATGTGCTAAAAGAAGGGAGGGGGACAATGAAAAGTTTGTTAGCCTCAGGCTTCTATATGACTTTTAACATCATTTTCTAGTATTTTGCTTTCCTTTTTTCTTCACCTTCTTTTTTTTCTCCTCCAAACCCAGTGCAACTGTCAGATTTCTAGAGGATGCACCCAGTGTTTCTGCTAATTTTAATTGGCTCGGTAGGAATCATTTTCCATTGGGGATTAGTGCAAGCTGTTCTAATATAAGCAGGGTGGTGCTTTTGTTCATGGTGTGTGTGGTGTGTGTGTGTGTGCGTGTGCGTGTGCGTGTGTGTGTGTGTGTGTGTGTGTCTGCGCAGGTCAGCTTTCAGCACCTAAAGTAGGGCAGGTAGGCAGGTAGAGCTGGCAGGGCAGAGGGTAAAGCATATCCTCACAGTCTGTCTGCCTGTAAGACTTAATTACGGCACTTTATGAAATAGTAATTACGATAATGGTAACACATGCGTGTAATATTGAATTTTTAATAAAGAACATCATGTGCATGCTCACTTTTTTTTAAAATCTTAGATGTAGCATTTGCTTAACACACACTCGCTGAAATGCCTCTCTGGTTGTGTAGCAACGGAATAATTCATTAAAACAAATTCTACATTATTACAAAGGCCTCAAATGAAATGTGACCAGTACTAAAAGATGTAATGCATTGGTATAAAATATGCATGAAATTATGTAAATTATGTAAGTGGGGTGGAAAAAGACTTGCAGCTATACTTTGGGATTTCTGACGGATGGCCGGGATTCAGACCGGAGTGACAACTGGTTAGTTTGGTCTCTTGAAAATGGAGTGCAAGCGTCACTTTGTGATTGTACAGACAGCACCTGCATACACGAGTGCGTTCTTCAGTCAAAATACTCGCACCAAAGTAATTTCCTGTTTGTTTTTATCATTTTTCTAGGAAGTGCACATCAGTGGGTGGGGGTTGAATCTGTAATGTCCTCCGACGGCTTCCTCGCTGCCCGTCTGTCTCGTGTCATTATCTCGATTTGGACGTTTCACTTCATTTTAACAAATGGCCTCTGTCACAGCGCGTTCGGGGTGCAGGGGAAGAGGCGTCCATTTTGGAATTTGATCAAAGAGAGCCGAATTGTGTTTGATAATGTTACACCCTGTGAGTTTTCTGTTCACTAAGAGGGTCTGCTGTTCGTTTTTACTGTGGAGGTTTATTATACGCTTGTGCTGAAATGTATTGCTTTCAGTGTAGTGTGTGATAGTGTGATCAGCTAAATCAACAATTGTGTATATTCCAAATAATCTAGAATATAGATAGATAGATAGATAGATAGATAGATAGATAGATAGATAGATAGATAGATAGATAGATAGATAGATAGATATAATAATAATACTACTACTAATAATAATAATATTAATAATAATAATAATAATAATAATAATAATAATAATAATAATAATATGTAAATTTGGATAATTATATGAAAGTAAATACATACCTGCACATATACATTTGTTCTATAATTTATTTAGAATTTTAATAATATATATGATCTTATAGTAAAATAGTAAACATTATGTACATTTAATATTTTATTATAATGTCATATAACAAATGTACAAATGTATGTATGCATGTATGTATGCATTCATCAATTTACCAACCTGTCATACATTTGATTAAGATCAACAGTATTGTAGTTAATAAATTAAGTAATTAACTAATTTTGGTCTTTATTGTTTTCATTTTGTTTTGCCCAAATCAAATATGTTTTGTGTTTGTTTAATGTGAATTATCTTCATTTGGAGGCATGTTTGATTAATTATGGTAATTTGCATTAGTTAACACACACATCATTTACTCATACCGGCTAATACCTTTCAAATATGATGTGTTTTCTGTTAATATCTCAGTATCAGATAAACACCAGCACAGGTATACAGGGGTGTGGGTGAATCCTCAATATGCTACAAAATATCCTAATCTGACATTTTTATTGCTGCCTAATGCAGGGGGATTTGCATGTTGAGATGTATTATCTTACAGTAGCAGTCAAAACTCAAACGTGAGGAATACACGATTCTCGGCTGTCATTGTGTCATCACTCTCTCTCTCATCTGCTGCCCTCTATTGGCATAAAAACACAAAGAAAAACTCAAACACAAAGAGCTCTGCCTGAACTCAGTGTCTACGGATAGCTACTGTTATTTGCTTATTTATCTAGTTTTGCATTTGAATTAAACACATTCCATATCTTGGATTAAATGCATTTCATTTTCTTTATTACCCTCCAGATTGATTCGGTCATAAGAAATGGTAAACATTAAACAACCCGATAAAAAGCGCATTACTGTAAATAGATTAAATATGAGAAACGTTGTTTGTTCACCAGAGTATCTTGATAAAAGGTATGACAGCTCTCATATTATTGCTCGCGCAGACAGATAATAGTCACCATTAAAATCCTTCTCAATCACAGCCTCAACCTCTCTCTGACATATTACAGCTATTCACTGTAATAATTCACTGTTCAAATCCACATTGTTTATTCATGAAACAAAAAAGTATGTTCGTGCATTTAGTGTTCTACAGATGTAAATCATTTGCGATCATTTGCATTAAGATAAGTTGAGCAGCCGTCGTCTGAAACTGTGACGAAAGTGTGTTAAGTGCGTTGCATTATGGGAATGAGAGTGGATCTTGAGTGTTTGTAATTATATCCCATTTTGCTTCAGACGATGAACTGAAATGATCATTACAGCTCTTAGGGCTCGTGGATGTGTTTATCTCAGCTTGAATATTAATTAAATACATTATTTCCTGCTACTTTTTTTTAATCTCAAATGGTGTAAGAAGACACTGGGAATCTGGTGAACACGCGGGCCATTAATTTGTATTTTAAAAACTGTAATATTTCAATTATGCATTCTTTATCAGAATATGACTCCACTGAAATGAATTCTTAATGTGGAAACATTTTAAATTACATTTAATTAAAGAGGATTGTGTGTATTAGATGAACCACATGTGGCACAAAATCCTTTAGGAATAAAAAAGAGCCTGGAACGTTTTTAGGTACAGTGCATGAAACAATGCTTTCAATGTCTTTTGATCTGAAAAACAGTACAATTCAATTGATCAAAAATCACTCTATAAAAAACAAATGTGGCCAAAACAGTAAACCTTTTAATCTTTTAGAAGAAAACATTACTTTTTATTTATTACAAAATATAATAACATATGCATTTTTCCTGTTATTAACAACAGTTTTTTTACTTAAAATATATCATTAATGTGATTTCAGTTAAGTAAGATGGAAAGTTTTTTTGTCTGAAGATTCAATGAATCAATCAATCAATCAATCAATCAATCAATCAATCAATCAATCAATCAACCAACCAACCTTGGTTAACCAGTATTTCTGATTACTAACTTGTCTTAGTTCTAATGAATTTGGTGAGTTTGTTTGATTTCATAGATATAAAAATGTATGATTTAAAAAAAACATTTAAAAAATCAGCCTTTAAACATACAGTTGCAATCAAAATCATTCAACACCCTTGACCTTTAAGACATTCTGTTAAAAATGTATAACCAAGGTAACCGTACAATATTGTAAAATGTTTAAAAACACACATTTGAATGTTTCTAAACTCTAAAGATTTGTGTGCAGTTTTATTCTATGCTCCCGAAGTACTTTTTAGAGAATCTTTTATTCTGTTTGACCTCAATTAAATGTACTCACAATCTTCTATCACCTCTCTGCTGCACTCCTAGTACATTTCTAACTTGACAAAATGTCAAGTCTCTGATAATCTTTGGTATTCATGTTGCCAGTGCTTTCTTAAAAATCCCACTAAATATTTTTAAAGGGTTTAAACAAAGAAATTAAACAGGCCACTCTGAAACATTGTGAATAATCCCTGAACTAGGCTTTAGTGGATTTGTATGTATTTTTGGGTATAATTGTCCAGCTAGAATGTCTAATGATCATCAAGTATATGTTTCACAGGCATCACACTATCTTTCCCAAAATGGCATGATACTTCAAAGAATCCATGTTGTCCTTTATACAGTCAAGTTTCCAGTCCATGCCGTAGGAAAAACATACTTTCATATATTAAGCCTCATTTTGGTCACACCACTTACAGATCACATCGCATAAGATCACATCAGATTCTTTCAGAACTGCACAGGTCTTTCCAAATGAATTATAGCATATTCAATTCAGCCTTTAATGTTCTTCATGCTGTTCAGCAAGGTTGAAAGTTCTTTCATCTGGCCATCTTGCAAGTCGTTTGCAGTTAACTGAGGTGTTTTGTTGCTTTTATCAAACACTTTTAATTTTTTTACAGTAAAAAATTTTTCAGACTTAGAGTACGAATTAGTATTCCAGCTGTCTCTCTTAGAACTTTCAGTGTTTACTTTTAGCCTTAGACTTTTATATGTAATTAAAGATCAAATTTTGCACTTTTTATTCCATTACATTCCCTGAATGCATTATAATAATATTTTGAAGGGGGAGAAACTGTCTGATGTTTATCAGTTGGCCTGATAAATTGATTCACACTTTGCCCTGAACTATTAATTTGTGAATTAGACTGACATCTGTTCGCAAGTCAACTACTCAGTGATTTGGATAATCTGTTCAAAGTGAGTCTCTGTTAGATGATTTACTGATTCAAGTGATCCATTTAGAGCGAGTCTCCAGTAGATATTTTACTGATTCATATAATCCTTTCAGAGAAACACTGGATTCGATTCGGAAGGGGTAATTTCTCTTATGCCTTCAGAGGGTCCCTCTGAACCCCTCTGAAATGAATCACTAATTCAAATGATTTGTTCAGAGTGAATCTCCAGTAAACTATTCACTAATATTACAAACTGATCTGAAAGGGGTTCAACGTATTAATGCATTTTCACATGTTCACATGAATTATCATGAATTATCAGTGTGGATATCAAAGTATGACAAGTTTTGGTTCAATGTCTTTGCAAAATAGACATTCATTAGAAAGAACTTTTACTTTTATTACTTAAGTAAATTAAAAGTCAACTACTTTTGTACTTTGACTCAAGTAATATTGTAGCTTTTTTGTGAGAGTTCTTTTGATTTACACTGTAAAAAGGATTACGTTTACTTTAAAGTGAGTAAAACCATTTCTTTTAAAGTGATTAGTTGTAATTATAATATTATAAAATTATCATATATATATATATATATATATATATATATATATATATGCCTCACGGTGGCGCAGTGGGTAGCACGTTCGCCTCACAGCAAGAAGGTCGTTGGTTCGAGCCTCGGCTGGGTCAGTTGGCGTTTCTGTGTGGAGTTTGCATGTTCTCCCCGTGTTGGCGTGGGTTTCCTCCGGGTGCTCCGGTTTCCCCCACAAGTCCAAAGACATGCGGTATAGGTGAATTGGGAAAGCTAAATTGTCCGTAGTGTATGAGTGTGAATGGGTGTGTATGGATGTTTCCCAGTGATGGGTTGCAGCTGGTAGAGCATCCGCTGCGTAAAACATATGCTGGATAAGTTGGCGGTTCATTCCGCTGTGGCGACCCCAGATTAATAAAGAGACTAAGCCGAAATGAAAATGAACGAATGAATATACATTATATATATATAATGTATAAAATTGTAAAATTTTAGTTGTCAACTTAACAGTTCCAAGTTACAATGGGTTTACTGATTCATATATATTGAGCCATTATGACCGCAAATAAAAGTGCCACTGAGAAATAAGCAGAAATCAATGAATCAAAGAATATGAAAATCAAACATAAGATTGCACAAACTCATACAAATTAGCCACTACTTTGCCAAAATGTAAATACTTACAAATTTTGACACTGAGATTGTTTCAACTGATCATTGTAGATATTCCATGCCATTGGAAATCATTGTCAGAAAATAAACAATTGAAATAAAATAGATTTTTAAATATGTAAAATAGGTGCTGTCAAAGCCCAAAGGAAGAAAACAGCAGAGGCAGGAAGAGATGAATGGAAAAAAATATATATGCAAGCGTATAGCAGAAATGATTGGAGCAAGATAAGAATAATGCCAATAGCTCTAAAACCTGGGTGAGCTTACAGGATACAGTTTGTTTTTATTGGACCGTCGATTTGAGAACACTATATAAACAAGGCGAGTGCATCGACCACCATTTGAAGTAAACACTAACATGTGGCTCCGTAGCCAGATCAGCTTTTAACCTACATTAAGGCTGTCGCTAATGTCAGCTCCTGTTTGATTACATGTTGCAGACAGGTAAATAGACCTACCAATGGAGGTTGAATAGCAAAAGCTCTTAAAGGTGAAAACGGCTGCCTTAAATAGCACACGTTCTCTTGATTATACAGCACGAGTTCCCCGTCAAATATTCGTAAATTTGGAAATCGGAATGAAAATATCCCAAGCCCTGACAGAATCCTTGGCATAATTATCAAGCCGAATGTGCTGGCAGACTATAATCAGCTGTTTTAGATGGATTTTTCTGCCTCTGTCATCTGTCCTGGAAAATTACAGTACAGCTGACTGCCGTATATTGAGGAATTGTGTCATATACTGGCAATTTCCTGCCCATGTCAGACATTCTTTACTTTAATATGACTGCCATTGCTCTTAATAAAAGGCTCTCCTCCATATACATTGCTGCCATGTCCCAGAGTACGCCGTGCTCAGCTCAATACCCTCTTTAAATATTTACCTCTGCTGAATGACAATGGGAGTCGAGGAAAATAAGCTCCAAATTGTGAGTCCCTCACTGGTGCTTATAGTCTTAAGCAGCCGCGTTGAGAGCTTAGAGACACTGCGCAGTAGAAAATGGAATTTCCTATCAGTTGATCAAAATGCAGCCGCAGCCGCCGCATGTCTATAATTCACCGACCTGCACCGCCGGATTGTTTAAGGAATCCTAAATTAAGAGAGAGATTGAGATGCTGTCGGGAAAGCAATTCGGCCATCAAAAATCTGGCATAGATGTCTAGGGTGGAAGGACGGTTGGTGAGATGTTGGTTTTTGTGAGTCACTTCTGAGCGTGTCGCCTTTTTTCGTGCAACGTAACATGCCTGTGTCTGGTAATAAAAGACAAATCAACATGCCTAAGAAATACATACCTCTCAGTATGAAGCCCGTGGAACAACTAAACAAAAATTAGAGCCCCAGCGCCGGTAACAGGTAACAACTGAAATAAATCAAATGCATTTCCGCGCTCGTTTAGATCAATTGTTAGTGCAGTCATCACGCTTAATGTTTCCCAATAGATCATTTAAATGAGCCTTGGCGTTTAGGGCTTCTGCTGAATTCTAATCTACTGTTCATTTGTCCTCAGGTTGGAAACGCAAACTGCTTTATGGTGCTGCTTGTCTAACGGCATCTGATTGCACTTAAACATGTTGATTTACTCATGTGCGCTGTAATTATTGTCATATTAAAGAAAATCAATAGTTTTTAGAGATTTCTAGATGCATTATTTGGACATCCTCTTCTGTACTTTTTCAAAACACATTTTTTGCTAACACTCTACAATAAGGTTGTATTAGTTTATGCATTAGTCAAGGGCATAGAATTAGCATGGACGAAGGGGACGTGTCCCCACCAATATCCACCGATTACTGAAATGTCCTCACCAATAATTTTATCACCTCCAAAATAAAACAATGCTCTGTCAACTCTCATTAAGTCACATGTACAGAAAGGGTTAAATCACGTTCTCTACTCGAGTCCTACCTCCCTCAAACACATATGGACATTGTGATTGGCTGTGCCTTTCCCTGCTGTCAAGTGAGAGGCTGCTACGGCTGTTTGGAGGTTCACAGCGGCAAAACTGCAAAGAAATTTTCCAGTCAGGCTTACTGTGCAAGACTCAGGTGCATTTCTAAGAAAAGTGTCACTTGAAGTCAAGTTCGCTACAAATCCACCATAATAGTAGCCATGGCTGTGCAATTACTCAAAATGTAGTTTTAAAAAACAGCAATCGAGATAAAAAAAGGTTATTGCGTCATATGCCTCCCCCTTTCCAGAAGTCAAGTAAAACCATGTAAATGTATGCATAAATGGCTATATACTTGAAAAAATGTGTTCAGATGGGGCGCTAAGTGATTATGCACAAATAATCTCTCAGTAAACGGAAGCCTTTATTAAACTACCTTTTTTTCAGACATTCCTTTCACTTCCCCACACCAATATCAAAAGCAAAATCTAGGCCTTTGGCATTAGTTAACATGAATTAACAATAAAAAATGAATTTGTTCAGCATTGCATGCTCTTTGTTAATGTTAACTATTCTAAGGCATCTCTATACATTAATAGCTTAATTAGTTAATGTTTACTTAGACATGGATAATGGATTTGACTTAACAATGAACAACACATTTATTCAGAAATACAAAATCTTTAATGTTAATGTCCAAATACTGTATAGTAATGGGTTAGTTAATGCATTAGTTACCAAGAACAAATAATAAACAATGACTCAGGTTTAGCACTACGCAATCTTCTAGAAAAACTATCAAGTTATAAGTTATAAGCACTTGAAAAATTAACACCTTATTTTGCTATTCACATATTGAGTGGAAATCGCAGTGTGTGCCACTTCCTTCACTGATTTAAATGCATTTCTGCTGACGTTTGTCATTGGTATGGCTACCATCATCTGTTTTACACAGGCATGGCATGGTCAATTTTTTTAAATAGTTCAACTTTTGCCACTGTTTGAATTAATACTGAATGTATGTCATTGTTATTATGGTAAAGAATAGAGCAACATGCTGTTGTTTTCAACACATTTTTTTACATAATAGTTTTAATAGATAGTTTGATATATAGATCATTTGTCTGTAGATTATTATTGTCTTTACATAATTATTCAAATTTTGGCCTCTGAAACCCCATTGGTCATTTGAAAGCACCCTATTTTCAAGTTTGTTATTGCTGAAACTCTTGTCCCCATCATTTCAATCAACTGCTGATTTTTCGCTTGGACTTCTTGATGTGGGCATTTCTCAGCATCTTCCTTCTTTGCTGATTTACCCAGATACGCAAGAGTGACTGACAAAGCAGCCTGATCCAGTCTTATTTTACAGCTTTAACATATTTACCGAGCTGTTTGAGAAGCTGAGCTATTTTCAGCCAGGATAATGGATGCTGCTATGCTGTGCAGAGTTTTAATGACTTTCCTACACATTAAAATAATCTGTCATTTCAATTAAAGCTCTGTCAGCGGCATGATGTTTCCCAGTACAGTGTCAGCACACTCTTTCCTCCTCCGGTGGGATTCACTCAAAACCCCCCCCCCCCCCCCCCCCCCCAAAAAAAAAAACAAAGCACAGTTTCGAGGGAAATTGTTTGACAGCAGCTTAAAAGTCAGTCAGAAATAACTTATCAGGTGAGGGCATGTGCTCACTTTAAAGGGTCATTTCATTAGGATTACATTCCCTTCACTCAGAAAGCAGAAAGAGTGAGCAAATCAGAGTAGAGGAGAAGTTTTATGGATCACTGAACTTTTTTGGTCTTAAATGTAGAGATTTCTCTGCGGGTACACAGATGCTATCTCTTTAAATGCATCAAGTACTTAATGGGATTGTAATTTACTCACTCTCTGGCCATCTAAGATATATGTGTCTTTTGTCTGTAGAAAATTAAAGATATATTTTTTTCAACTGAAATGGTGGTCACTGATGTTTTCATAAATGCAAGTCAATGGCACTTTAACAGTAAGAAGAACTTATTCAGGCAAAACTAATTTCTAAAACCATAAGCAATCTCTTCGTCCAAGAAACTGAACATTATTTACAGTATTATTACCTTTAATCAAGTCAAACATTCATGAGTGTGTTCATGACAGTCAGATGTTCAGATTACTTTTTATTACATTTAGATTACTTTTAGCAAACTTGTTTCTCATGCAGATTTGTTTATTTTAAATGTATTGCAATCTTGTTATTACTGTTATTATAATGTTTAAATAGATTAAACATATTACATACTTTATTGTGAATGAGTTGTTGGGGGTTGTTGTGTGTGGATGAAAAGACAAATAATTCAATGGAATTCAATGTAGAGTAATGGAAAATCAAAATGATGATTTATTCAAAATATATCCCTTCAACAATTACTAATTGTCATGTGACCACCATCAGAATACCATGAACATGCAAGTATGGTGTGTGGGTTTGACAGGCTGAACCCTTATCTATATTATTTTTATTATGTCAATAATCCAACATAATAAAAATAATATAGATAAGGGGTCAGCCTGTCAAAAATGTTGAGAATCCCTGCATTACACAACAAAAATGTAATAACATTATATGGCTGAAGTCTACCAAGTTTGAATTATTTTGTTTTTGAACTGATGGCATAGTGTTTAGCATCTGTAAATTACATTATTTAATCATATACTTCATAAAAAGTAACAGTTTTAGGACTACAAGTGCTTAAAATATAATATAATATTATTTCATTTCATTTTTTATTTTTGGAATTTTGGAGTGTGTTTTACTGTTTATCAAAATGGTACTAGTATTTAGATGCTACAACTATATAAAAGTAAGATTACATTCATGATTCAGATTTCCAACATTTAACATGGAGCCTGCTTTCCAGAATGTCACAAAGGCACTCAGAACTGTGGATAAATGTTGTAAATAATGTTCATTTTCCGATCATTTCACTTCATATAACTTAAGTATATAATTAAGAGCTACAGGTAATAATTTTACCTGTATATGCTTTATTTTTTAATCTTAGACTGCTGGTAGTTGTTGACTTGCATTTTATGAATCACCAAGGACCACAGTTTCAGCCAAAAAAAATCATCTATGACCCGAGGATAAGCATTTTTTTTTTCAGCAAGCAGCAAATTTCATTTTTGGGTGAACTAACCTTTAACCAAGAATCCATCTTTTCTTTCTTACACAAACACACACATGTAACATCAGTATTATCTGATTTACTCAGAGGCCTTTTTGAAAAACATATTTGGAGAGATGGACCTATAGATATAAAAACTAGTGAATGAAGGGTTTTACAAGACCGGTCGCCTACTTCATAACTCACTTACAGTTTTGTTTACTGAAGAGCCCTTGACCTACTTTCAGTTCATCATTTATTCAATCTAATTTAATTCGCTTCATAGCCATGTTCTTAAAGAAAACAACAGAGCTTGACCTGAAGACGGTCTCTAAAAGCATCTAATGTTTAATGTTATGATTGCTAATTATGAAATGACTATTAAAACTATGCTCTGCTCTGCTTTTTGTTGTTTTTAGAGCATCTGTGACTCCATGAGATGTAAGCCCTCTTAAGACTAAGTTTGTGTCTTTTATAATGAAACCCAGCTGAAAATCTGTTTCACATTAGCTGCTTTGGGATGGATATCTATGAGTATACCTGAAACCTATTTTTTTTCCCCATGAGGTCTCTTTTCGTCTTTGTGTATCAGTAATGTGCACCATTTTACATGTGTGGAAACCACATCTTGTCATTGTAGATGTACATTTAAAGGGACACATTTGTACCTCATCTACTCTTAAAAGGTGCTTCTACTGTACAATTCAACAATTTTGTGTCTAACAGATGTCTAAACATGCTGTCGGTGAAAATCTAAGACGTCTAAGAATTGGACAAAAAACATCTTTCATATTAGTGCATCATAGTGAACAACTATGGAGGCTTCAGAATGTCCCTGACAGAAAGGATGAGCTAATTAAACAAGTGTTTGTGTGTGTGTGTGTGTGTGTGTGTGTGTGTGTGTG
>CAIGQW010001086.1:1477231-1502504 GCA_903798125.1 Danio choprae
TGTCACACCCCCTGCACGTTCTATCAGTCCAGATCACCAGTCACACTCCCCAACCAATACACAACGCACTCAGTCACCAGCTTACTGATTACACACACCACCTTCATCACCTTCACCTGCTCCAGTCATCACCAGCACTCTATATAGACTCACCCTCTCCGTTCACCCGGTGTCTGGTATCATCTTCACGAGGATCACATCTCTCTCCGTCTTCCCCATCTGACCTTCTACCAAGACTGCTATCCATCTGCTTACCCAGAGACTAACCCCTGTCAACGGCTTGCTCTATTCAAGGGAAGTGATTACTTACTCAGTATTGGACTCTTGCTAGCACCTCGGTGCTAAGATCGTTGTGTTTGAATAAACACTGTTGAATTGTACTCTGTCTTCTGTGGTTCGTGACAGTAGTTTATGTAAGAACATGTAAGAAAGAGAACTAGAAAGAAAGAGAACTAGAAAATGAAAACATGTTATGAGAACTAAAAAATAACTCTACAGCACTACACAATTTTCAGGAAAAGAAATACTGAATTAAGTTGTAGTAACTAGAAAAAATAAGTTTTGGTAACTAGAGATATTAAGTTGCTGTAAATAGAAAAAAATGTTATGAGAACTACAAAAATGAATTGTGATAACTATAAAAATTTTGTTATGAGAACTAGAAAAATTAAGTTGTCATAAATAGAAAAATGTGGTTGCTGTAGCTTAATTTTTAATCTAGCTGCTGCAACTTTATTTTTCTAGTAACTGCAATTGAATTTTTCTAGGGTTTTCTAGACTCTACATTTTTCACCAGATGAATTGTTGGTTGGTTGATTTCTGTTTTTCTGATTGGCTGGTTGATTAATTTTCCTGTTTGTTGGTTGTGTTAGGTCATGGAATGAGAAATCATCACCCAGAACTACCTTTTATGTTTAGCAATTCTGCAGTTGTGATTTTTGGACAGCCCTCCTCCTCAACCAATTCCAGGCAGGTGCAACACAAAGACACTTCCCACCAAATGCAATGCTAAATCCTCTGAGTTTAGCTATATGCACTGAGATCAGATGAAACCAAAAGTGTATGCATCCACTGGGGAACAGCACTCACAGACAGAACCCTGGCTACACACCCTCAGGCTTAATACCAGAGAAGAGGTAGAGGCTGTTATCTGCATTACAATATCCTGCTAATCAGCTCTTTTTGAGAGAGGAGAGGACGTCCCCTGAGGATCATAGAGATTTTTGCTACAACTTCATTTTTGTATTTTTGATTTTTTCAAGTAGAAGAAAATGTAAGAGCCACCGATGCATTAATTTCCCATTTTTATTTCTGAACATTTGAAGCCAATTCAAAATTACTTTTTAGGGGGAGATTATGAAATTAGAGCACCATTTGGAGGGATTAGGTTGGTCTTAAACACGGCTCCTGTTTGAGGCAGAGGATGAGGAGGATTCTTGCAGGAGTTCCCCCGAAATATATAGAGGAATGGAAAACAAAAGCAGTTTGAAACATTACTTGAAATGAACGCACAGCTTAATGCATGAGTTCATTTATTCTGCTTAAAAAAATAGAGGGAGTGATAAATAAACGGGAAGCAGTTTTCTCCTAAATTAAGCATGGGCTCTTAATCACTTGCTTTAACCTGAGTATGTTCATAAATCAAGAAAATTGCTATGTGTTAACAGATGAAGCTGTTACTCCTGACATGTTCTTATTATCAAGCCAGACACAACATTAGGATATCGCAGACATGCTATTAACACGATTCAAATGTTTTTAAATGCCTACAAATGTTTGTTTTTTTAAGATATTAAATTGAATTTAAAGTTAAATGACTTATGTTATTGCACCAATGGATGTTTAATATACTAGCAAAATATATTAATTCATTCATTTTGGCTTAGTCCCTTTATTAATCTGGTGTCACCACAGCAGAATGAACTGCCATCAGCATATCTTTTACACAGCGGATGCCCTTAATATATAAATACATAAATGATAATGGCCTTAATATATAAACATATAAATAAATGCCCTTAAATATATGAATAAATAAATAAACAAATACTGTATCTGTTATTACTTAAAATCTTAATTCCAGTTGAATTTCATTGGCCTTTTCATTTATTGTTATTTTTTATATACTTAAAAAAAATTTTTTATCATTTTTATTATTTGTATTATTTATTTTTGGAGACATTTACCAAAGCTGAATATCATCATATGACTAAAAACATTTTTATAAGCCTATGAGAAACATTTTGGAGGGGAAACATTAATAAATAAAATTATGTTTATTCATCTTTTTACATGCAAAAAAAATATTAAGATATGATTTTCTTGATCCTTGAAAGTTTTGGCATTGTTTTAGCATTATTTGAATACTTCATTTATAGGATTTTTTAAAAATAAATTTACACAAAACAGAAAAACAAAATCAACAACAACAAAAAACAAACATACAAACAAACATCCACAACACTTATTTCCCCTTTGTGGCTTTAACAGATGAGGCACATAGCTACCAGTCTGCAAACATCAAAGTACTCAAGCGTCATACAAATGCACAGCAAGTGTATGTATACTGTAGGGTGCATACATTCTGATTATTTCTTTAAAAAAAAAAGAAAAAGAAATAAATTATAATAATAAGAAAATACCTTTAAATCCTTTACTGTACATGAGGAAGAGAACCACATTGCATTATGGGTATGTTTTAGCACAAGCTAGTAAAATCTAGACAGACTGAAAACAAAAAGGCTCGACTTCACAATTTTAATTCTTTAATCCCTTCAACTGCAGCTGCGAAAAGGGCTTAAGCAAGAATTAAAGACGATAAATGTGTAGCTTTGGTAACAAATGATTCATAAGATACAAGATGTGACTGCAGCGTAAATGAGGACTGTGTTAAATCCTGACATTTGTGCGTGCAGCTCGCTTTTGCTCGCCTAAAGCAGTTAGCGGAATTGTTTGTACATAAATCTAGGTGGCTGTGTATATTTGGACATAATTTTTGATCCCCCATTCGAACGAGTGCATTTTATTGGTCTGCATTCAGAGATGACACCTCATTCTCAAGATCTCGGCTGCCGGGGCTTTTAATGCACTGCTAAAGGTCAGGTCATAATCACTCCTCTTTAGTCCCGCTTCCAGTTTAATTGACTGTCTTCCACACATAAAGTCCCCACTTCTCACTACCTGATTATTGCAGCCAACGGATTCATACACAGATTCATGAGACTCAATCCAACCTGCTGTCTGTTTCTAGCAAGACCTTTGGGAAATGTCCGTCCAGCTTAATTTCCAATCACAACTTGGAGGAATATTAATGGGCTCTGATGTCTTATTCACAGAGTTATGTGACAACGTAGGTTTCTGATTACTTTAAAATTCGCAAACTTCGACCTGTTGAGCATCTTCATGTTATTTGGTTTGACTCTGCATTCACAAATTAAACTGACCACAGTTTAATTAAAAAATCTTTATGATTTAATGGACCTTTTTCACATTTTCTGGTCTCTCAGCAGCAGAAGTCATCATAGTTGGGTAAACTTAGAGCGCAGTGAATGGGAGAGTACAAAAAAAAATTACAATCCCATTTGCTGAAATAATACAATAAAAACTCGATGATGTTATTAAGACTTTCAGAAAAAGGATAAAAAAAAATGAGTGAGACTCATAACGGCAGCCAGAAGAGAAAACAACGTCAAATTTACTGACTTTTTTTGTAATTTGATGAAAAGATGATATAATACATACCTAAATACATAAAAATGTACATACATTAAAAACGTTCAAGGATTTAAGGTTATGATGACCGTTAAACCGTCTTGTGAAAAGGGTCCATATTGACAAATGGGCAAAGTACCAAAAAGACCATTAAGACCAGTGCAAAAGGGATGATTTTTGTTTGCACTTATTGGAGATGTTTAATGTTTAAAACCAACGAACAAAGTGGCAGGCATAAAAGCATAATTTAAAAAAAAAACTTTCACTGGCTTATTTTTTAGAGGAGGGGGGGATGGATGTTGGGTTGGGTTGATGGATTGATGTGTCATGTTGGTTGACCAATGGGGTTGGCGCCTTTGTTTACTTGTTAAAACTCGACTTGGTGGCACTCAATCATGAATAGTTGAACCTGAGTACACATGAATTGTAGATCAAATCAGATTTTATGGTGAGTTTCATTTAATTTCCTATCATTGCTTGAAAGAATAAGTTATGTTTTGTGCTGTAGTGCAGGAGATTAAACAGAAGAAAATCGCCCGAGCAGCCATTTATGGTGGTGTCCAAAACCAAAGTGGATGGCCTAAGTGCGCTCAATCAATCCCACAATGCACCCCAATAATGAGTGTACAACCGATGTACACTCAACGGCTAGAGAGAATACCCATAATGCATTATTTGTTCGCCTAATAACAATATAACAAATATCGCCTCCATCTGGCCACAAGATGGCATTCACACAGTATAGTGTATGTTCCGAAATAAATTATTATTGTTTAAATTAGTGTACTGTACATGACAGAAATCAAAATGATTTATTTCATTTCTACCAAACAGCTCACTGAGTGTTAAATTACTATCACAGGGTCTGACCAAGAAGTTGAAAATCGAATCCATCTGAGAGATTTATTAGCCAGCAAAGCACAGACAAAAATGTCATACCTTCTAGACCGATGCACTCAGTATTAGAATTAATTCCTTTAAATGGACTTTATTAGTGGATTGATGTAGGCAATAGTAAATGAGGACATAGGGTTTTGGGTTTTGGATACAGCAAATGAAAAAACATGAGGGTGACTACTTTTTCTGTGCAACAAGTGAGTGTCAGAAGAGTGAAGTTGGCAGTGCCACCTTGTGTACCTGGGTATTTTTGTTTATCATTAAGCACCACCTAACGTCAGGGAGTGATTTTGCAAGTTAACTCTGCTCATCACCAGTGAAAATTGTTTGGCTGTGAATGGTGAATAGCATCTCAAAAATTGCTGGTGATTAAAGTGGGTGAAAATTGTCCCAGTGTTTACGAGTCTTTAGAAATCAGTTTACTGACATGCTAACTTTAGTAAAAACAGAGTAATTAGCTACTGTAGGTTGATTTACTCATCTGACTTGCACAAAAACGGATTCAAAAAAATAAAAACTTTGAAGTACAAACTCAATATTCTATGCAAAAGATGTTTTTTTCATGCATTCTATTCATCAATCCAGAAAGGCAGCATAGCCGAAAGGTTTGCTTGAGCTGCTCCTCAACTGTGCAGAGATGTGAATTTACATTTCCTTCAGCCTGAGGTATAATCACTTCACATTTCACTTTTGGTGTAAAAGGGCCTTGCTTTTGTCAAAAGTAAAACATTTTATTTTATGTTATTACAAACAAGCCACCCTAGTCCATATGAAAAAGTAATGCAAAAGTAACACAACTCTTTACTTTCCTTAAAAGGTAGCTACTGTAAGTAACATACTTTTGTTACTTTTATTACTTTCAACAGAAACTTTCCTCAACACTGATAATAATAATTATCTTATACATTTTTTAATTTAGTTTCAAGCATAACATTTCTCCCTGTCTGATTATTGCATCTAGCAGATTCATACACAGATTCATGAGACTCAATCCAACATGCTTCTCTGTTTGCCGCAAGCCCTTTGGGAAATGTCCATCCAGCTTAATTTCCAATCACAACTTGGAAGAATATTAATAGACCTGCCATCTCAAAATGTGCATCTCTCATAAATACATCTCTAATGGACTTAGATCTTCAAACGGATGTTGTATTTGAGGTTTTTGTCTGTGTACTAGCACAAAGCACACAAAAGGTTATTGTCCCTCTCCGGCTCTGGAAATATTTCCTTAAGCTCACCTCAGACCAAGCAATTTCTCCCCTTTTTTTTCTCCTCTTGCCTTTGTTTTGAAGACAAAGGTGATGAATTTGGAGCGTGTGTGAAATGCCAGGCAGACAACGGTGAAGAACGAAGTGTGTCATTTATTCTCTCAGCAGGTGTGACGCGCCGGGCCTAGTGTGAGCCTCCGTCCATTGTCCTGCCGAACACACATCCCGCTCCCTGGAGAATAGCCTCCTCTCCCCGGCCGCGCCAATCCCAGGACAGAAAACTCGCAACAAAAGGTGAAAATGAGTGTAAATTGCAGTTATTTTTCCATCCTTTCCTTTTGTAATTTGAACACTTTTTATCTGCTGGAGCAACGCTTTATATATTTATTTATTTTCTTTTTTTCCAGGAAAAGGAGCTTGCTGACACCTTATTTGCAGGGTTATGTGACAACGTCGGATTCTGATTACTTCCAAATGGTGTTACGATGAAAATTGCGAACTTCGACCTGTGGAGCATCTTCATGTTCTTTGGTTTGTCTCAGCATCATTAACAATTTTAACTTGAGCACCGTTTACTTAAAAACATTAGGATTTTGCATCTAGTAGGGAAAAGACATTCTCCTACAGAACAGAAATGACCATTTATGCCTCGCAAAATACAATATATTGCCTTTATAAGACTCATTATGATAATGGTCTTGTTTAAATATAAATTTTTTACTTTGTGCAAAGACAGATAAAAACAAGTAATTTGTCATTTAAAAACCATACATTGCATTGTTTTCATTACATTAGAGTAATTCGTGAGCAATAATAATGAAAACTAAACAAAAACTAATTTACCCAGAGCAATGCAGGAAGTAAGTTTGTAACAACAGAAGAGAGTGTTGCTGGAACGCTTCCCTTACTTATAAGGAACATTCTATCTACGTAAAGAACGTTTCTGGCTAACTAAGAGAGAACATGCTGGGAAACAAAAGTTGTTAGCTTAGTTTTCACAAGCTACTTTTTTTACCATTGTTTCCTTATTGATTCCTTATATTAAAATCATGTTAATAAAAAAAAATTGGGGTTTTGGCATCACATAAAAATGTTTTAGTACTTGTGTAATGTTTAACCTAAAATACCTCTGACATAATTAGCATATTGAGGGCATTGTGCAAATGTTGGCAAAATCTGCTTTTTCAAAGTCTTAAATGTTCTTTACAGTATGTTCTTTACATCTTTATGAGCAATGAAAATGAAGTAAATAAAATGCTTGGGCATTCATGAAGATGTCTAAACCATGTTGTTCAAATAGTATTAAAAGAAAGCTGAAGTTGGTTTAAAACGTTTTTTTAAGATGCTTCAATATTGGTTAATAATATGTGTTGAGGGTTTTTTTTTTTATCAGCATTATTTTGAGAAAAATCACATACCAATTTAAGAAATAATCATATCAGTATAAGTACATAGCAAAGCAGCATCTCGTTAGAAATGTTTTGATGGATGAGGATTGTAATCACAGTAAAGACGTTTACGGGAGCTGTAAGGAAAATGACATGTTAGTCTGTTATATTGATGTGCAAACAAACCATTTATGTGCATGCACACTTTTTTGACATTTTAATGTGGTCCTATTATCTCTACTTGTCTGAAATGTAAACAAGCTCTTAAAAGCTATAAACCAGCTCATTGTGGCATACTGTGAATTTTTGTTCGGTTCCTTTTTCCTCCCGTGTTTGGTTTGGTTATCACATGTCCTTCTGGAGTCTCCTTGTGTCCTGAAAACATACTGTTTTAATGCATAAGTATAAGAAACCAAATTTATGTGAAACATCACATTAGTTTCTGTTATTTAAATGTGACAGGCTTTAGTATTTCCCCATTCAAGTGCATAAAATATAATCTTGCAAGCTCAAAATAGCTGTCTGAAGGAACCAGGAATTAAATTTCAAAATGTCTTTGAAAGCTACTTTGATATGAGAGTTTTATAGTTTCTTTTTCACTTTTGCAGACATGTTTAGGTTTAGCTTTTAGTCAGTTTGAGTAAGTCTTTTGATGTATAATATTTGATGTACAGTATACTTATGGACATTGTTTTATCTGAATACCAAGTACTTAAAATAAATTTGTGTGCAATTTTAAGCAAACCATCCTCTGTATCATTAACCTGAAGCACACCAGCCTGTAGCAGTAGCAGAATGTTCGCCGCTTGAACATCCAGTATTTATAATGAGAACCTGATGGGATTTGAGGCAATTATGAATCAGAGAAGCACCTACACCTGCACAAAGCAGCTTTTCCTCACAGAGAAACATTAGCTCATCTCTTTTAATCAATATGAAATATATTTGCCGCTTTTACCCACTAACAGCATATTATCATGTCGGGTTACAAATTAAAACGCCACGCCACTAACTGGCTGGGGAGGAGGAATCGGGCATCACAAAAATCTAATTGTTCCCATGACATTTTTCTTCAGCGGGACAATTAATTCTATCGGTCCACATAACCTTTTCCCCAAGTAGTGTACGATGGCATTTTTAGTATTCATAATGAATGGACTGCGAGTGAGAGAATGGATAAAGCAATCATTACGTTATTTAACAAACGTATTTAATTGGATTGGACGTATAGAGAGTGTGTTTCTCGGTGACGACGAGCATTGATGTTCTGCCTGGTAATTCAATATGGTAAATGGGATTGTTTTGTAGAAAGTACAATCTTCCATGCATTACTGTACTCGGTGGCCATGCCCCTCCTCCAGCTCTTCCTCCGCCCCACGCTTTTTCTTGCTTTCTCCGACTTTCAGCATCCCGTTTAATGAAAGTCGAGGTTGAGTTGTATTTCAGCGCAACTGAATTTACAAAAGCAATTTACAGAAAAGGCTCACTTTGGCTACATTAGAGAGAAGCTTCCATCAGTCCGGGCCCCTTGGGGACAGAGAAGGTGCTGTACATCCGTGTCTTAAACTGAGGTGAACATCCTAATTTATTAAGTATTGATCACCACAAATGACAGTAAGTGCTACAACATTTAGTGAGCAAATAACTGACAAATTGACAGACAATTTTCTTACATTTGGAGTCTTTAATGGCTTAAGTACACAAGAAAAAGACTATAAAAATATTATCGGCCATGGAGCATGAGAAAAACAAAAATCCATCATGGCCATTACACTTTCCTCTTGACATTGTTAAATTACCTTAATGCCTTAAACAACGGACGTGCCGGCCTGTAATGATGCATTTGGTGAGTGTTTCTTACTTTTTGCCCAAAAATTACATACTTTTATTTGATTTTTTAAATGCAGCTTGTAATGGGATACGCATTATGTGCGTGCTGCGATGCCATTATATAGTGTTAGTAGAAAGTACCTGAGATTGTATTGAAGTAAATGTGCTTAATCTAGGCAGGCTTAATCTAATTTCCATCAACAGCCTTCTTGTTCCAGGCTGTGAAAGAAATGTTAATGTGACCTCATTAATCTATTAGCACTGATGCACGCGCATAGAGGAGCAGGCAGATCCCAATAAATAATGCATTATTTTCACCAGGCATGGCCCTCTGTAACCGGTCCCACCTCTAGGGCAATTAAAAGGGGTTAGAGTGCCTCCGATGCGCAGCTACGGCACGTGGAAGGCCAGGCGCTTGGGTTCAATATTCGTGAGCTGTAGCTGTATCCTCCAAGACCTTATTAATAACAGGAAGGAATGTATCTGAACCGCTTTGGACTTGACCTAAAGACTTGTTTATCCCCGTGGGGGTGCGATTGTAGAGTTTTTCTGCTCAATGCCAGGCGGTGAGGGAGAGGCGTAGATGATTTTAGCTGTTTACCATTGAGAGCTCTGTACTAGCCCTCTTCCACAGGCACAGCTCCGATGCAGATGCGTGGCTTGTGTTTATTTTAAAGGAGAAAAGGCTGTTCTGGTCTGGAAGGATTTGTTCATATCAGACCCTAAAGGTCTTGAACAGAGCCAGGGAAGAAGGGAGCCCTGTAGTACCCCATTTTTATGGACACAATTTGAGTGCAGGTTCACAGCCTGTGTCCAATCTCAAGCTGTTATGCACATTTTCACAGTAGAAAATAGGGTTCGGGGCCAGAGTGATTGGTTCAACCCCATCCCTAAAGGTCTCAGATGGAGCCAGGAAAGCTTAGTTTTAGGGAGGCATAGATGGGTTTAACTGTTTGTCATTGAGAGCCCTGTACTACCCCTTTTTCATTGACACATTACCACTGTGGGATCCCAGCCAGCGTCCATTCTCAAACTGGCATGAGCAGTATAAACATTTCTAAAGGGGAAAAGTGGGTCTAAGGCCAGAAAAAAATGGTTCAGATCTGACCCTATAAGTCTTGAACAGAGCCAGGGGAGAAGGGAGCCCCGTAGTACCACATTTCCATTGACACAGACCTGGTGCAAGTTCACAGCCTGCATCCATTCTTAAGCTGTTCTGCACATTTTCACAGTAAAAATTAAGGTTCAAGACCAGACAGATTGGTTCAGCTCCATCCCTAAAGGTCTCGGATGGAGCCGGGGGGAGCATTGTTTTAAGGAGGCATAGATGAATGTATCATTTTTTTTTTACTGACACAGTTCTAATGTGGGATCCCATTCAATGTCCATTCTCAAACTATACAGTATGGGCATATCCAAAAAAGAAATGTGGGGTCCAGGATAGAAATATTGGTTTAAATCTGGCACCAAAGGACTCAATACCAGGCGGTTTACCACAGACTTCCACGAAGTACCCCTTTTCCAATGACATGGTTGTGCGTGTTTACAAACTGTTACATGATATGTACATTGCCAAAAGTGGGTTCCAGGCTGTACTGATGTATTGATTCAATTCCTGAAGTTCCCAGAAGCAGCTGGCACCTCAGTACCAAGTGGTGAGTGATGCATCTTTGATTTGATCTTTTTACCACTGATGGCTCTGTGCCCCTTTTCTACCAACACAGATGCGTCTGGGTTCCCAGTCTATGTCCATGTTTGAACTGTTATATTTCCAAAAGAGAAAACCAGACCGGAACAATCGGTTCAGCTCCAGCCCTAAAGGTCTCAAATGGAGCCATGGGAGCTCAGTGCCAGGCACAGAGGGAGGTGTAGATGATTTTAGCTGTTTATCATTGTAGTACCCCTTTTTCCACTGACATGATTTCTGTGTGGCTTTCTAAACATAAATTTATACTGCAGAAAAGAAGGTTTTGGGCCTCCCATTGGTTTTAGATTAGTTAAACTCTGTGCTTTAAAGTCTTGAAGAGATCTAGTTTGTGGGGGTTGGGAAAGTCTTATTGATGAACAATGTAATGACATTGCACTATATAACTCTGTATGATCAATCGGTGCTTTTTAAAACACTATTGGTTGGGTTTAGGGAAGGGGGAGGGTGGATCAGTCGATTGGTCAGTCAGTCAGTCATTCAATCAGTAGACAGTCAGTCGACAGTGGCCTCTGGTGGATTTACGTAAGAACAGCAGGCGTGAATGGCACTTGCGAGAGAAATTTGAGATCTGAAAAGGGTACACAGCAGCCTCTAGTAGATTCACAAAAACAAAAACTGCAAAAAAACGTAGTTCCTGGAACATATTTTGCTCTCCCTAGAAATTTATATAGGGGTACGTCAGTACTGTGAAAAAATGCCTACACCAAATACTGCAGTGTTTGTTTTTAGACTGGTTATAGCAAAATGGTGTATGTATAGGTTTCTTAATGATCCGTGTTTGTGGTTTCCCCAAGCCATGCATTCGAGTGGTGAGTAAAGAATGCAATGATATACTGACCCAATCTATTTTGGTTTGTTTCTAAAACTAAACTACAAGTGTTAACCATTGTATAATTTTTAATCATTTAGTTAAACAACACATAGAAGCACTATGTCATTGTTCGGAAGCACACAGCTTAAAAAAGTCTCTGGCTCCAGAATGCAAAAAAGGAGGGCTTACAAAAGATCCATTTCAGACTTAATTTTGGACACAGTCTGTACTTTTGGATAATTTCTTTTGTTAGTCCAAAAGGTCTTTCTCACATAATTATGGTCACATACTTTGTATATGATGTAATATGCTGCAAAACGAGGGAACGGTCAGTTTAATGGTTGTTTTTATAAGCCATTTTAAGAGTTTAAATTAAATGACAATTTCCATTTTAACCCAAGTTTATAAGAAAGCAGTTTTCATTTTTTAACCAAACACACCCTTTCCAAAGCGCCGCCAAGTCAAGCATCAGCAAAAAAGCTGCCTGAAAATAGCTGTAACTTAAAGCTTAGTTTTTCAATAATTATAGCTTAGCTTTCTTTACTCATAAGAGATCCGGGGATCTGTACTGTAGGAAAAGTTAGAAATAAAAAGTTGGTGTTAGCGTTGCATTCTCTCATGTTTCACTCCTCAAAAGCTGCAATTATGCTGTGAAGATCAGGATTCATGCTTGGTTATCATGGGGATTGACTACACCTCCGGAGAGTTTCAGCCTAAATCAAAACTAAAAGATAAGCAGAGCTGTTTTTCTTCGTTCTTTCACTCTCTTTTGCAGAAAAAAGCCTCCTCGTTTCAAAGGGCTCTAGCATTAATTTGAAGAAATGTTCCTATCTGTGTTTGAATATTGGCAGTTCATTCCACTCAGAGGCCTCAAGCTTGTCAGGGAGACAGCGTTACCAAGGGTTCATTTTATTTTTAGTTGAAATGAATGCACGTTTATAATGGATTTGATTTGGCTGTGTAATTCCTACTAATTTGACTTTTTATATTCTGTATTGTATTGCAGTGAAGTATGCAAGTATCCAGTCCGTGTTGTTGCTCCTATTTCCCACATTTGGATAGATGACTTCAATGAGACGCTGCGATCAGATCCACTTTGTGGTATGTAAGGAGTCAACCGTAGACATTTCAGAGGAACAGAGTCTCCAATCAGCGTCTTTGCAATGCCATGAACTGTCCATTCAAATTCCCTCTGACTCCAATAACACTTATCTTAAAGCGTTCCTTTAGTCTGCCTTCAATACCCATGCAAAATATCATTCAACCTCAAAATTGCATTGAATATAAAAATGAAAGACCTGATAATGTCCTTGACTGGAACAAGAGAGGATTTTTTCTGCACTTGGGTCAGTGTATTTGAATAACATTAGAGAGCTCAAAGCTTCCCTGTCTTGATTCTTTAACTTCAACTCTCCTCTGGCAAATTTAGTTGAAATGTAAAATATTAATTCAGTTATCTTAAAGTCCATGCTGCGTCATTTAAATTTCCAAAACCAGCCTTTAAAGGGATACTTCACAAAGAAATTAATATTCTGTCATTATTTACTCACTATCATGGTATTTCAAAACTATTAGTTTAATTCCACCAAGGAACGTGCTAGAACATTTCCCCCCTTTCAATTAATCCCAATATATATCTTAATTATGCATAAAAATACATCATCTGCACAACATATGAAGTCTTCCGATGCCACTTTTGTGTGAACAGACGGAAATTTAGGCTAAATGAATCACTGAGAGTAACTGTGAAAAACTTGATTCACTGAAAAGACAAAAAACAAGGATCAAAATTACAATATGTTTTAGTTAAATGTATGAGGTTATTAGTGTTAACTAAAACTTAACCCTTAAAATAATATAAAAGATAATTGTGTGTGTGTGTGTGTGTGTGTGTGTGTGTATATATATATATAATATTTGTATTAATATTATAATAATATTTATAAAATTATAAAAACCTGTCTGTCTGTGTGTCTGTCTATCTACCTATCTTGCAATACTAGACGTACTAATACAGCAGTACAATACTAAACAGCATAAATTATATTTAAAATAAAAACATAAAGATAAAAGATAACACAAAATTAATAGATACTGTAATAGCAGGTAAATAAAAAAACACCAATCACTAAACATTTATAATACTAAAGTAACACTGCACAAGAAGTTATAGAACAATTGTATGATTCTTTAGGGTCCATTTTAAGGCATAAAGATTAGTCACTGTAATCACATGGAAAACATTATTATACACAGAAAGACAACATGAGGGTGAGTAAAGGGGAAAAAAACCTTTCATTACATTTTTAAGTGTTATCCTTGTTTAGTTTATATTCCAAGGATAATGTATGCTCTAGCTCTGGAAAACAGCGAGAGGAAGAGCTGATGAACGGCCAGTTCTCAGAGCGCAGGGACACAAGGCTACATTCACAGGAAATGGTTTGAATAATTGGAAATGTGGAGTCAAAATGTGTTTCTGAGAAGGAGGGGGTGGAGGGAGAGACATTGGTCTAAATACATTACGCAGCTAATGGGTTATTTCAATGCACACCAGGGTCAGGGGTTCACGAGGCGATGCGTTTAGTGAGGACGATCATCTGTCCTGCTGGACGGACCTCAGGAACGGGGCCGCTGGACTGTCCCTTATGATGCTAATTTTCATGCCTAATTTCCTCCACCGAACAGACCTTGTGTCTTCTCCCACATCACTTCCAAAAGGGCTTTGTACCGTAGTTTAGAAAGAGCAACTTATTTCTGTCCAACCAAACTTTTGCTTTTTGCCTTATTGCGCTATTGCCATATTTTAAGGTGAGACGCTACATGTAAAAACAATTTTTATGCAAATAAAATGTTGTTTTCGATAAACACATTCTGAATAGCATTTTTGAGTGTTACTTTTATAGCACTTATTCAATTTTGGTCTGTAGATTTCGATTACAATATATATTTGACAGACCCGTTTTCTCAAAATGATCATTTTTTTCTTCTTTGTTCAAATCTTTATTCTAATTTGGTTTTTGCAGAGGGATTTTTTTCATAAATCATCGTTTGTCTGATTATATACAGCATTTTATTCAAACAAAATTGTGAAGATTGTTGGTTTGTTTTCTCAATTATGGGACGATTTACTGTACAAACTTACTGTAATGTGTAATGTGTGTTAGAAATGTATGCAAATATAAATATGCAATCATATATTGAAACAGCCCCTTATTTGCATTTTTAACATATTCGTAATGCAGTAAGTTAACTGGGGAAGTATGGTGATAACTATTCTTTTTTGTTTTTACCTTATCAACACCTGCAGTGTATTAAATCTTTTTCATCTCTCGTTTTAATAAATCACAGTTTTATATTAATGCTGCTTTGCAAAATGTAGAACGTCATATGAACATAAATTCTGTCTCTTAGCTTGCTGAGATTTCAACTAATCGTTGATATAATAGGATTTTTTTATTCCCTGCACTATTGTGTTTGTTCAGGGTGTAATTTGGCCGGCCTAAGTGTCACAATTTGAAGGCTTTTTTCTCCCCATGTCTGCATTAAGTGCTGGGGGGCCTGCATCGTATTCAGTGGTTCGTTCTGAGATTTTTATTATCATTTTCAAAGCATCAAAGGTTTTCTCCATCCGAGCTTAAAGAGATGAAAGTTTGCCTTTGTTCCATCCCCACGACATTACTAGCATGCATTAGAGTTCTTTTTATATGTGAAATTACCTTTTACATTCTCGTTGAGAGAGCGGTCTGTAATGTAGTAGTTCCCTCGCATGTTTTTTTATCACATAAAATTGTATTTTTCCTCCTCCTCAGGAAGATACAATTCACTTTTTTGATTTTTATTCCCTCTTTTTTCTTCTTCTGAGGTTCATAAGTCGATGCATTTTATGGTCACTACACACTTTGATCGGCTTTAATCTCAATGACAAACACTGCCTTGTTTGTTTCATGTGTCAAAACCAGGCGGTCTGACTGATATGTTTTTTTTCTTTTTTTCTTTTACTATGAGGAAAGGAGGAATGGCCACTTAAAGCATGCTTTGAAGATAGCACAATGCACCTTGCATAAAGTACTACGACTACATCTCTGCATCTACTAACTTTAAAATGCTTTAGTAATAATACATTTTATGTTTTGCGGTCATTCATTCATTCATTCATTCATTCATTTTCATTTCGGCTTTGTCCCTTTATTAATCTGGGGTCGCCACAGCGGAATGAACCGCCAACTTATCCAGCATATGTTTTACGCAGCGGATGCCCTTCCAGCTGCAACCCATCTCTGGGAAACATCCATACACACCCATTCACACTCATGCACTACGGACAATTTAGCTTACCCAATTCACCTATACCGCATGTCTTTGGACTTGTGGGGGAAACCGGAGCACCCGGAGGAAACCCACGCCAACACAGGAAGAACATGCAAACTCCACACAGAAACGCCAACTGACCCAGCCGAGGCTCGAACCAGCGATCAGCGACCTTCTTGCTGTGAGGCGAACGTGCTACCCACTGCGCCACTGTGAGGCCCGTTTTTGCTGTCAATATAACTTTTTGTTTTAAGAAATGTATTGTTTTATCAAGGGTGCAAAATAAAAAGTAACAGTAAAAAGATTTATAATGTTACAAAAGATAAATACTTTTTGTTGGGGTTTTTTGCTTTTCATATACAAACCCAACTAAATTTATTGAAGTTTCCACAAACAAAAAAGCACAGTACATCAGTATCTAACATTCATTATAATAATAAATGTACATAGAACTGTTACTATGTGAAAAGAACCTTTTTGTAGAGTGATGTAGTTGAATGGTTGAGCTTCAGAAAATCAGTGCTGAGGTGACTTGACAGTTATAGATTTAAAAAAAACAAAAAGGCGAGAAAATAGAACCCTCTGCTATAACATACACAGGAATTCTTCCCAATGATATGCTTCAATATAGAAAAGCTACTATATGTAAAGAACCAATAATGAACCATATTTAGTTAAATAAAATATTCAGTTATCAGATCTCAATTCAACAAAGCACCTTTGGGATGTACATAGTGGCATTGACGTGCTATCAATGTTGACCACAAGTACTGCTGCACAATACCTTCAGTAAAATCTGTGTTCACAGTCGTAATCTAGAATGGGATGCACTGGTGTGTTGTTATAATTTAAAAAATGCAAACTCTATGTTTTGACCTGTTTTCTCGCTGCTCAGTGATTCAAATAAACAGCTCTCTTTTGTGCCCTGCGGTTGAAATTAAAAAACAAGAACTTAAATTTCATTCCCTGCATAATGTAATTAATATCACTTTTTTTTTATCCATGTGGAATTTTAAATTAAGATGTAAATTGGCCATTTAACATAGCCATAGGATTCATAATCCTGAGATGTCAAACTCAATTAAAGCTTCGCCGCACACAAGGGATTTTCTGGACACACAATGAGAAACCAATCAAGATCTGTTCCAAATGACTCTGCTGTCTGCGTTTGTGATGGAATTGTCCAGTGGGCAAATCCCCAGTGTCTGCGCATGATTCATCTTTTACCTGAATGCTTGAGCTCTTCATGCCCGACTCAGTTCCTCTCGCTCTTTTTACATATGCAAACAGGCCGGCGTCTCAGACAATTGCTCATTCCCCTCTCTTGATCACAGAGGATTTAAGCAGCAAATAAGCAGTAAATGAAAGGAATGTTTAGGCGAGGCATACAATTTGAAGAGCTGAGGATGGTACAGCGGTAATGTGTTAATCTGCCTCTGTTAGATGAATTACCTCCAGGGGTGGAGAGCTGGGAAATGGGAAGATTGGGGCTGACAGACAGTGAACCAGAGCGAGAGGCGGATGCGAACGCACCTGCGCAGGTTTTATTATCTCGCTGGACTCTTTCCAATTAGAAGTAATGGGTGCCTGACCTTCTGTAGCAAACCTGCAGTTCATTTAAAAAATACACTTGGCAGGTTTGGTTTGGTTAAAACAAACCCTGGTGTTATTGCTCTTTTAGTGAGGTTCATTTGAATACTGTAAGTGTGAACGCTTGCATACTAACATTGGTGCGGACCATATAAGTGAATCTAAGATGACTGAAAAGATCTGAAAAAAGAATCTGGTGCTGTTTGAGAGAAATATGAAGAAGTACAAATGTGTACCCCTTAAAATGTTTAAGTGCTAATGTGTAGTTTTAAGATATTAATATTGACCCTTTAAGTACAAATGTGTACCATTTGAAAGTATGTGTGTGCAAGTGAGTGTGTATGTGTGTGTGTGTACTGGTTTTGGTGGTTCACGAGGAAACACAAATTTGTAGAATGACATGACACAGTATTAATATGTTGAGGTGGTTTATGAAGACATTCCCTTTGTCCTTGTAATTCAAAACTGTTTAAAAATTATTTTTGATAAGGACTTTTCACAATTTTTCAAAAATAAAAAAAACAAACAAAATCAAAATTTGCCACAGGTTTCGTAGTAGGGTTTAGTAGTAGGGTTAGGATAAGCCCGTTTTGCCACTGAGGACCACCAAAACAAGTATGTGTGTATTTTTACCATAAATAAAGATTTATAGTGTTGTACAAAAACACTATTTTAGACTTTTAAATGTTACAGTGTCTTTTTTATGTTAAATGTCTTTTCTTTTTTAATTATTACTTAAATTTGCTTGACATATTTTGAGTAAAAAAATGGGTCACGCTTTTTTAAGGTATAATTCTCATTGTTAACGAACCATTAATTATGACTTTTGATCAATAAACTCCTAATCTGTTGCTTTTTAATAGTTAAGGTAGTAGTTAGATTTAGGTATATTATTTAGGATTAAGGATGTAGAAAAACATAGTACTAGTATAGTACTAATAAACAACCAATATCTTAATAATAGGCAGGTAGTTAATAGCGGGAATTGGTGCTTAAACTAAAGTGTTACCAAAAATGTTATAAAGAAAATCTTTAGGTTTTTTTTCAATCCATTGTCTTTAGATTGGAGTTCATGTATGTGAGTATCTATGATTTAAAACTCGTAAAACTTTTTTTTTCAAGTCTCTACTCATAATTTGACAAAATTTGACAAAAACGCACTTCTTTTACATTGAAAATACCTATTTGACCAAGCGACTAATTTAACCATATCATCCAGCAAACTTCACTAAAGAGCTGTTGTGATTATTATTTCATTAATGTACTTTCAAGGCGTCATGTCCTACTTAAAGAAACTCTTTAAACATGTTTTTTTCCCTCTGAAATATCTAGATCACTCACTGCAATACTCAACAAAGTGGCACTAACAGTTGATGGGGCCACTCATCTAGTATTGAACTTCCCATTGCAATGGGCTTTCAAACCGAATTACAACATGAGGCCCATTTATACGGGCACCTTCATGGAGTCCTGCTGTATCATATTCAATTGCATGATTCATTGACAAAATGCTTTTAAAAGTTCCTCACGCTTCAACTTATTTTATTTTTCCTGCCCTTTGTTTCATTTGTTCTCCCAGAGGCTCCCTTTATTTCCTGGCATAAACAAGCATCTACAAGATTTATGGGAATGATGTGAAACAGTTTGAGTAGTTTTCTATCAATCTGACCATTTTGCCATCGACTTCATGAGCATCTGATTCCTGTGTAATATGCCAGCTTTTCGCTTAGCGTCTGGAGAATTGAAGCGTGCGAGTTGTTTACGAGAGCGTAAGGTTTGTTGTTAATGACGCTAAAGCTTCAGTCCACTCATTTGTAGCGTGTTTTGCTGCGACGTGGCAGGGGTTCAGTGCTGTCCCTCATTAAAAATAAGTCATTAATCATGCTATGGAAAGCGACCAGCAGTCGTAACGTTCACATCAGGAGCTACACAACCAAAAGAAAAAAAACATCGACTTAGCTAATAGTGTAAGCGTACATACCAAACTTAGCATAGCGGCTAATGTTATTCCAAACAGCGAGCATGAATACATTCAGCCAGCCATTTGCATGCATATAATTCGGGACTTCAGAAATTCCTGTTCAGTGATTTAAGACCTTCAAAACACAACAGCTCATTTGAATAATAATGATCATAAACTATCGCCCGGAGCAGTGTGTGTACGTACATCAAACATCGGCCCTTCATAACATGGTAAACAAGAAAACAATGATGGCGGGCTGCGTAATTTATGCTTTTTGTGTTATGTCACTCTACTTTTAATTGAGTCTAAAGGCAAGCGTTTTTTTTCCCCCTTTGAGTCGTTGTTTATGATTGATTCTGTCTTTAAAGGAATAACATTGCGGTGGACAGCAATATTCAGACCTCCATTAACCTCGCAGATGTCTGAGCTACTCAAGTATGAACGCATTTGCATTTCTCTTTCGTTTGAGAAGGCGTTCGCTAAGAGCCGCTAAGACAGACTCGTTCTATTAACCGCACTTTTTTATGCAAGCGCACAGCTGTCGACATACAAATCAATTTGTGTCACTTTGAAGGTGTTATGATTGCTTGACATCAAAAATATGGGGCAATTAAGATCATCAGGCATGTAGCCTTTGGCTTTTTGATGCTGAATATTTAAATTTTTTGATGTATTGGCCTGTAAGCATAGAAAGACTGACCACAAATGCGTTCAATAGTAGCACCTCCCCCAACCCCAGTGTCCGGTTTCATTAAACAGTAATGCGAAGGTGAGCACATTTATTAAGTTGTTGTTTTTTTCATCTCAGCATTCATTTACAAAGACTGTCTTGAGGAAAGATTCTAAGATTAAAATTTCAGTCTGTTTCTTATACAAAGCTAGATTTAAAAGGTAAGTGCTTCAATGATGCTTGTATTGTGCTTTTGCATCCTTTTTGAAACTTGAAAGCTTCTGTGCTTAATTAACACAATTGCATAGAAATCTTGAAAGTCTTGAAAATTTCTGTCTGGTGTTGTGTGAAACAATGAGAATGATATTTGGGTGAGTAAATGCAGGTAATTATAGTGCAAAATTAAAGCCATTATATTATTATTATTATTGGTTGTTATGCTATTATTTTATTTTTTAAATATTTTTAAATCTGAAATACAGGAAAAATTTAATCATTGCTCCTTTTATTTTAGCAAGGACATATTCTCATTTTAAAAACTTAAAGCTAAAAAGAATAAAAATGTTAACATTTTTTAATTAAATTTGAAAAAGAAGTAAAATAAAAACTAATTAAAAATGAAACTATATAGGCATTTTAAAAACTATTATTAACAATAACACAATTACAGCTTTAACTACAGTTACATAATAAGAAAGAAAAATTAAATTGAATTCAAAGTTTTATACAGCCCACGATAATAATAATAATAATAATAATAATAATAATAATAATAATAATAATAATAATAATAATAATAATAATAATAATAATAATAGGGCCTCACGCTGGCGCAGTGGGTAGCACAATCGCCTCACAGCAAGAAGGTCGCTGGTTTGAGCCTCGGCTGGGTCAGTTGGCATTTCTGTGTGGAGTTTGCATGTTCTCCCCGTGTTGGCATGGGTTTCCTCCGGGTGCTCCAGGTTCCCCCCACAAGTCCAAAGACATGCGATATAGGTGAATTGAGTAGGCTAAATTGTCCGTAGTGTATGTGTGTGAATGAGTGTGTGTGGATGTTTCCCAGTGATGGGTTCAATTCATAAAGTTATTCAAATAACAACAATTAAAAAAGCTGTATTTGTGTATGACAGACAGGACCCGGTCCATTCGGTGTAAGGCACACAGTGAGGAATGGCCAAATAGCAGGTGTCTCTCTGTTCAATGCACTGCAGTCCCATCAATCATGGCCAATATGACAAGCAGAACCATTTCCATTCTGCTCTCTGCATGTTTTATTCACAAAATATCCATACAAGCACCCCCCCCCCCCCACACCCCACCAAAGCTGTCGTTCACCAGATGTGCCTGAATCTCAAGTTAGTTGTGATCTCAATAAGAAATTTAAAAGAAACATACATAACTGAACTTTATCTGTAACTTTTGTTCATTACTCAGTTGCCTTTTTCTTTATAGCAGCTCAAACTATGAATCTAGGCATTCTCTCCTGACCTCCATTTTTGCCCATGTGAAAGTGCATACATCTTTTAAATCACCATATCAATCATTTAGTGTTGTTATACAATGAATATTCAATGCTTTATAGATGGTTTATTTTTGAAGTGTTTAAAGAAATATTGCATGCAGCTTAAGAGATCCAAAGAATGCTTATCTTGAGAGCATGGGAAGTTTTGTGTATATACCATTAAATATAATAAATATAATCTGGGAAAAATGCCAAAGGTCTGACCAGTTAAAATTACTTATTTTAAAATTACGTATTATTAATAGTTAAAATTACTTATTAAATTTACAGTTTTTTTACAAGTTAGTGACAAAGAGGAAAATGACTATACTGTTCAGGTTCAGCAACCCCAAACCCATTCAAAATTTAGCACTTTAAGTACAATACATTATTGTTAGTTATTTAGCACATCTTATAAGTAATGATCATGATGATGATATAACATGTATATCTTTGTATTTATAGCTGTTTTGCTTATGTTTTATATTTATATATTTTGGCTTAGAATATCAAAATTGTTCAGTATATTGAGATTGTGAGTTCAGAATCCAGATGTTACCAGCGATGTGGAAAATCTGGCACATTACCTACAGGCATGCTATATAATGCAGAGTTGCTGTGTGGCAAAGTATGTAACTGGCCTACCCCCTTAATTTTTCCCTCCACTGATGTTGGTGGTGGCGCTTGGGTCATTGTTTGATGATGGCAATCGAAGCACATTAGTGTTGAACGTTATTGTAAGACAGCAAATTGCCGTACTGTACGAGGTTCCACTACCACATCACAGACAGTATTTCCATAATTATTCTCACGATGTCAGTGTATATTATCCAGCTGAGGTTCCACAGATGCTCTCCCGTAACATTTCCCTGTGGATTGTTGTGTGACCACGTCGGAAGGGAGTGTAGTGCCAGGACAGGAATCATGCCATGTTGACATGCAATGATTGTTCTATGATGAATTATCTCAAGTAAAAGCCAATGCTGCTAAAAACATTTTTTTAAGCCTAAATGATACTTGTCATTCTATATAATGCCTAGGAATTATATAGAATGCCTAGGAAAAGTATGCCAAATCTTTACAAAAACTGATAATTCATACTTTGCCTAAAACCATCAGGCATTATTTCCTAGGCATTCTATACAATACCGGGATTTTACACATTGCCGGTAACATATACATTATCAAATCATGACTACAGTGTACTTTTACATCCCTAATGTAGAAGCATTGCTCTAAATGACACTGAAATTTTCTCAAGGTGATGTAGATTAATATTTAAGTACATAATTTGCAAGATTAGTATAATTAGCACAACATAATTCACTATGAGACACTCATTTGAATAAGATCCAGCATATCACTGTGGATATGAATAGACATGGACTTCATTAATTCGGATGCATTGCCTTAAAGCATGTTGAATTTGTTTTAATACAGACATAATAATGCTAACTAAAGCCTTTATTCATTGTTCATTGTTGATGAAAAAAACACCAAGTATATACTTTAAATTAGTCATTTTATAAATTTACAATTACTATTAAGTCAAGTTATTAACTTACAATACAGGGTTGATTATTTTCACTTCTTTATACTGCATTGCCAGACATTTATATGCAAAGCTTTTCTGAGGTAACATGCAGAGTCTTTACCGCTGAATAGGATCTTCCCACCAGGCCATTTTTCTTAAATGGCAGATTACTTTACACATCATTGTACATTAAGGCATGGACTCTGCCAAAGATAGAATTTCTTGCTCAGCGGCTGCTAGAAAACATACAGACCACATAGGAGGTGCTGCCATGATTTCCAGTCCATTGCACAGAGCATGTTTGTGACAGAGATCCTGCTTGCCTTTCGTTAACATGTAGTATAGACACACATGCATACATACAGCACCTCAGTGTTTTGACAGCTGGGCATCCTGTTGTCATACACAAGACCTCAGGCCTCAGTTTGAAGGTTCTTCTGTCACTCAGCCATCATTCTACATGAGCTACTCATCAGGTTGAAGAACAACACAGAGAAGGAGAAGAGAAACGCTGGTAGAGACAGAATCAGACACATGAAGAGCCAAACAGGACAGGAGGAGAGTTGGAGGGATAGGCACGTTTTTTATATACAATATAACTGTTCATTGCAACACACAGTAGTACTGTTTCACTCCTGTACACATTCATTTGTTTAATTACTAGATTATTATTATTATTTAAAGAATCAAAAGGCACTTTGCATGGTATGGAGCGGTTCAGATCAGTACTACTCACATTTGGGGGTGCTTTTATACTGCATTCTCTACCTAGTACTTGGAACTTTTTTAGTATCACTACAGGTGAGGTTCCAAGAAATCCATTCTGTTACCAAAACATGACATGATTAATCCAAGACTATTGTCTCTTCCAGTGTCAATGGATTTGCAACATGACACCAAACTCACTATATTTAAATAGTCAGCAGAAGCCACTGCTGTATTGTTGGTTTGCATGACTTATACCAGTGCAAAAAAAGACACCTGAAATCACAGCATGACGGTCAAGACGAGGTCCAGACATTTCTCTTGTGGGTATCAGAGGCACATATCCAGCAAGAGCTAGATGGGATGGCCAAGAATGAAAAAGTTTTTCAGGACATCACAGCAATAGAGGTGGTGCAAATAAAGCAACAATCCCACCCACTTCAAGCAGTACTAAACTCCAGTGGAAAAGCAATCCGGGCCAAGCAATACCAAACTGAAGTGAGCAGAGCTGAACCGAACCACACAGTGGAAACACTGCTCAAACTTGTTGTCACTTTTTTCCCCCTACTGGTGTAACTAATAGCACTATCAGTTTTTATCAAAAACAAAGAACTGGCAGTTTTAAGGTTGGTTCGGTATGTAGCAGTTTGGAGCTGTCCAGTCAGTGGCGTGTGGATAGTTTTATAGGGCTTCATGTTTGCAACAGTAAACACTAAAGTTTTTATCCATTTGTACTGTTGTCGGAAGTAGTGTAAGTATATTAAGTATAACAGAAATTATCTTTATTTGCTTCTGACATATCTTGTCACTTAAATTGGAGACAAAATTCATTATGTTTTTAAAAAGAATTGTCATTTGTACATCAACTTTATATTACAGTATGTCTACATAGGGCACAGCCATTGTTGTAGCTTGTTTTCACAAAAAGAGTCCACACAAAAGTCAAGTCAAAAGTTTTGACTATATCCATTTGTACCATGTAAGAAGAATAGTTAATAGTATAGTTACAGATAAGTTACAGATACATACACACTGAGTTATGTAACTCGCAAAGAATGTACTGTAAACGCAACTGTTTTTATCAAAACAATTGAATTGAAATCCGGCAATGTTTTATTACACTCTGTCTAAATAAATTAGAGCCACTGTCATGTTGTCTAAACAAATTGTGTCAAAACATATGTTAAGGAATCATTTGTGATTAATTCATTGAATAATTTCATTGAATAAAAAGTAACCCACTTATAAAGGCAGTCAGGAAGAGTCATTAAAATCCCTGTGTTTAACCCTTTGGTTAATATATTTATTAATATATTTATTAGATTGGTGATCTGACAACATTCTATGTGCAATAAAAGACTGTTACAAACCGTACACTGTTTTGTGCGTGTATGCTCTCTCGCTCTCTCTCTCTCTCTCTCTCTCTCTCTCTCTCTCTCTCTCTCTCTC
>CAIGQW010001086.1:1534949-1551342 GCA_903798125.1 Danio choprae
TGTGTGTGTGTGTGTGTGTGTGTGTGTGTGTGTGTGTGCGTGTGTGCGTGTGTGTGTGTGTGTGTGTTTTAATAGAATTCGAATGAATGAAATATTAACACTTGCTCAATATTCACAAATTCAAGACTAACTGTAATGATGCAAATATATAAAGTGTGATGAAGTAAACAACAAAAAGTGGATATTTTATTCCCAAGTCAAAGTCAGTCACTGAAATAGCCCAAACTCGCAAAATATAAACTGTTGAAAATTGAAAAAACAACTAAGTGTATTCTAAATTGCAATTAATTGCATACATCAATAATTACTATAAGAAACAATTGGTATTGAAAATCATAGCCATTATCGTGGCAAATAAAAGCAGCTGAATCCTTTGTTGGTTCTCAAGCAGCAGCTTCAGAGCAGATAACTTCTCCTACTCCACTTCATGTGTACCTGGCTCCGGAAGTAAGTGCTTTAAGCCTGACAGTAAAATCAATGTCGTCTTCCACGCTACAGTAGGAGCTCAACAGACTCAAATAAACAACAGAGGCTCTCTTCACAACTTATAGATCCTTCCTTACACGTTAACACACCTAACTTGACTCCCTCTCTGCTTGTTAAGACTGACGTAACAGTTACTGCTCCAAACACTCGATCAGTTTCCAAAAGGAAACAACAAATGCTGGTAATACTGTATACACTCACAGTGTGCTGTACAGTTGAAGTCAGAATTACTAGCCCTCCTAAAGTAATAGCCCCCCTTTATGTTTTCCCCTATTTCTGTTTAATGAAAAGATTTGTTTTCAACACATTTCTAAACATAATAGTTTTAATAACTCATTTCTAATAACTGATTTCTTTTATCTTTGCCATGATGACAGCACATAATATTTGACTGGATATTTTTCAAGATACTAGTATTCTGCTTAAACTGCAATTTAAATGCCTAGGTTAATTAAGTTAGGGTAATTAAGCAAATCATTGTATAACGATGGTTTGTTCTGTAGACAATCGAAAAAAATATTGCTTAAGGGGGCTAATAATAAAATGGTTTAATAAAAATTAAAGCCATTATTCTAGCCAAAATAAAACAAATAAGACTTTCTCCAGAAGAACATATGTAATATGAAGTACTGTGGAAAAACTCCTTGCTCTGTAAAACATCATTTGGGTAATATTTGAAAAAAATTAAAAAGAAATTGACAGGAGGCCTAATAATTTTGACTTCAGCTGTAATACTATTGAAAATCATGATTGTAATATTTATATAAATGCCTCAGATGATCAGACAGTGATTCATCTATTAAAAATATTAGTGCAAAAGATTCACTTTAATATGTGATATGACTAAACAGTGATCATAATTGACTATTGAGAGGGTTTTCCTGTTTCAAATAAGCAGAGGCTTGAATCTGGAAACAATATACAATGCATCTTATCAAGTGTATATATGCAGTCAGCACCAGACAACAGTTTAGTGAATATGTAGAATATGAGGCTCTTGTATGGTAATCTCACCTTGTTTTAAACACACACTAGGGGCCGGTGATTGGATGAATAATTCTTAAGGTAAAGCAGTTTGTGTTGTCCAGTCAAACGTGCAGGAGCACTGCGGCTGAAATGAGGTGGTAATGGTAAAGCGTGCACAGCTGATATTTTACACAGTTACTGTTTTTCATTGCAATTGTGCTTCTATTAAGGCCCTTCAGAAACTCATGAATTCATTAGTGCAGCTCCAGTCATGAGATCCTCCACGGGTTTTTATATTCAGAGAAAAATGTAAACAGTGCTTTCCATATAGTCTTGAGTGGAACATTAGGTGGGAGTTTTTGGGAAAAAAATAGTGGCCATTAACAACTAGATGTGATAACGCTCACATGTAAGTGTACTGTACAGATAATACATATAAATAATGTAGAAATATATCTATATTTTAGAATGTTTCATTATTTAAAAAAAGTGACTCATTATTATTTTTATATCAAATTTATTTAATTTATTATTGATTATTATTTTTATTTAACCCTTTACAATAAGGTTGTATGAGTTAACGTTAATTAATGCATTTTACATGCATTAACATGAATTGATGATGAACAACACATCTGTTACATGTTTAGTTAACATTACACAATTTTTGTTAATGTTAACTAAACATATTGTAATATGTTAGTTAATACATTAAGATTCTTTATTAACATGTTCTATCACTATCAAAATAAATTCTTGTTACAGTTTAATTTTTCTAGTTCTCAATAGACAGCATGGTGACTCAGTGCTTAGCACTTTTGCCTGGTGCTCTAGTTTCGCCCACAGTCCAAAGACATGCGGTATAGGTGAATTAGGTCAACTAAATTGGCCGTAGTGTATGAGTGTGTGTGAATGTGAGAGTGTATGGGTGTAATAGTTGGTGGTTCATTCCGGTGTGGCGACCTCTGATAAATCTGAGACTAAGCCGAAGGAAAATTAATGAATGAGTTACCCAGCAGGAGGGGAACTACAATGCTATGTGGAAAGTTCCACTATGGGGATTTCGTCAGAAACCACTCACTCTGAAGAGTAATAAAACAGGCCAATGAAATGCCAATGAGTTGGCGGTGTCAGCACACAGCGTACACGCATCACAACAACACCTTTTTCGCTTTAGAAGCCCCACGTGCAGAATAAAAGAGACGTTTTTGCTGTCATCCTCCAACTGAGAGAAAGCTGCCGTCTTCTGAGAGGCTGATTTCTCCCGGTTCCAGTGCGAGCGACACTGCGAGCAGCGACGGTCCAGCTGGGCTTCTCCCGTCCCTGGGCGTTCCGCTGGATTGGTATTTCAAGAGCAGTGAGTATAAAGCAAATTCTCCTAAAAGAGCAACATGGTCATGCGTCTTTTTAAAGACGTCGCTCCGACCGTGCGTTTCTGGATGCGGTTGTTCCCTGTCCACGGATGATGGGCACGAGCATGTTGCATGTCTGGGGGTTCAGCATTTCAATGCGGTGCTCGCGGGCAACGCATGCCATCACTGCGATGGCATGTCTGTTGCGCAGCTAAGATTGCGGCTCGCTCTTGCAAAAGGGCGAACCACCCTCGTTGTCCCTCGCAAGTAGCGGCTGGCACTCGGGCAGATCTGAGGGTCACAGTGGGGGTAAATACGCTGCCCTCGGGCTTGCGGACCTCCCATTCCTCAGCGCGCTCCATCCAAGCTTCGAGTGAGAGAAGCGATCCATCCACCGGAATGGTGGCCCCTTTCACTCGATGACACTGAGGACCAGATGTCCATCGCTGCATCGGAGGTTGGGCTGTCTTTTCCGATGACAATTCGGACCTGCTTCCTCCCTCAGTTGGCCTCGGCACCCGTCCAAAGCGTGTAGGTTGTCTGCGTCCCTCTGTCTCGCGTGCTTCCATCTTGCTTGCTATGGCTGGCGCAGGCATTGGCCCAGCGGTACGAGGAAGGTTCCGACCCAGGCTTAATGCACTACGCACTCCAACCGACTTTAATCTGAAAACACCAGGTCGGCTGCGAGTGCCCTGGGAAGGACGATGACCAAACTAGTGATCCAGGAACACCACCTCTGACTAAACCTGGCAGATATGCGTGACATTAACAAAGTTCCCTTTCTTAACACACCCATATTGCCCTGTTCGGAGACACCAGGACATGTCTTGTTTCAGTTCACCCAGGAATTCACCACGGTGAAAGAGCAGTCAAGTGCGATCGGCAGGCTTTAGAAACCACCCTCCCTACTCTCCATTCCTACTCTTCTCCTCGCTGAGGGTGCTCGTTTGTGGCTCCAAAATCTGCTCCGCCGCCCTGTCCATTCCACCGGTTAAGTGGCAGCGTCGAGCATCCCACAGACGATCACCGCCCCCCGCCTCAGGGCACCGCTAAGTCCTGTAAGGACCGCGAAGAGTCCCTGAGATGGACCACTCGGAGAAAAGGAGGTGTGCTCTTTCCCCGGCAGAGGACCAGGGACACATTAACGTATGGCCGTATGGCTATCAAATTTTATAAAGAGCAATTTCTCCTACAGCCCAAACACTGCCAGTATGGGACGCTATGCCTTTAAACTCGCAGGATCGGTGCTCTCCACAGGCTCCAAGAGTGCCAGAGGACGGGCTCCTTTCTCTTGCACTCCCAGCCGCCCTGCAGACTCTTGGGAAGAAGTTAAGATTAAACCTCTAATCTTCCGCTCTTCCTCGGGACGCGCGCCTCCCGGGGTGAGCTCTCCTATCCCGTGCTGCCCCACCGCTGGTGCGTCAGTGATTGTGCCGATAATGTCACTCGCGCGGGCTCTGCCAGCCTGGTTAGTGCTGTCCAGCCCGTCGCGATGGCTCATTCACACAATTAGACTTGGCTATGCAATTTAGTTTGCTAAACGGTCCCCCAAGTTCACGGGCATGTATTACACCAAAGTCAGCCCTGTATCCGCCCCTGTCTTGCACGAGGAGATTGCTGTTCTCCTGGCGAAGGACGCAATCGAGCCAGTCCCTCCAGCTGAGATGAGGTTTGGGCTTTTTAGTCTGTACTTCATCATACCCTAAAAGAGCAGTGGGTTATGACCAATCATAGTTCTGCGCATTTTGACCCACTACCTTACAAGCAGCCGCTCAGAATGCTCATGCAGAAGCACATCCCCCGGTGCATCCGTTCTCAGTGAAAGAGAAAATTCGGTATAGTGTTGAAACGCTTGCTGCACCTTTCTCTCTAACACAGAGATGAATGCGCTTTTCTTACTCTGCTCAGTTGAGTTCCCCTTTCCGCAAACCCTACAGAGTTCCTCCGAGGCCCCCAGCACCTGACTCAGCGGAGGAGTCGGGTGTCTGGCCCATTACGTTGTTTGGCATGCCCGCTGGGTCAGCCCGCGTTTTGGGTATAGGTGCCTGCTATGCGAGATCCCCATTGGTGATCCCATATGCTTCACTCAGCCCTAGTATAGTTCCCCGCTCTCCAGGCGGGCCCGTGTCCTCCCTCCCCGCTAACCCTTCTTCATATGTGTACTCCCCCTTCTCAGGGTTAGTCCATATGTCTTGCCACCAGGTCTCCCCATTTGGGCAGCAGGTGCCCTCTGGTCATATTTAAAAATTCCTAGAAACTTAACTAGGTGTATTTTTTATGACTCCCCAAAAAATATAAATAAGCCTTAAGCGCTTCACAGGTAAGTAAGGTAAGTAAGAGCCAGGGGACACGTTGGAGGGCTGCGTCTCTGGTGATGATGGTGCACTCACGCTGGAGCCTGGCAAACCTCTCACCAGCGACGTGGTAAGGTTCAATCACTGTGGCGTTTCCATACATTTTCCCATAGTGGAAGTTTCCACATAGCATTTCCGTTTCCCTCCCACTGGGGAACGAAATGGTTACTACGTAACCCTCGTTCCCCAAGGGGGGGAACGGAAATGGTATGTTCCATCGCCACAGTGATTGCGCCTTAGCTGACAGCTATAGTTCGGCTTCTTCAGCTAAAAAAGGTGTTGTTGCGATGTGCGGCTGGCATTCTTATACACTAATTGATTGTGAATGCTGCCAGCTGCATGCGCTGACACCGCCAACTCATTGGCATTTCATTGGCCCGTTTTATTACTCTTCAGAGTGAGTGGTTTCTGACGAAATCCCCATAGTGGAAGTTTCCACATAGCATTTCCATCCCATCCATATGAATATGCATGTTGTTCAAAAAACGTGAAATATTTTAACTCTATTAAAAAAGAAACAGAGAAGCATTGTTGAAAAAGGAGAGGGGCACTAATGCACTTAACATCTTCATCTATTTTCCTTATATTTAGCCTACCAAAATGAACATCATTTAAAACCCCTCCTGTTGTGTTCCAGGGACAGAATCATAAATGCATTTCATACAGCTTTAAATAACAACAAAAGGACCAGGAGTAAATAACAACCGAATTTCATTTCTCTTCAAAAAGAAAAAAAAAAACTATACTCAAAATCTCCAGTCTCTTCCTCCGCTCTTAACAGAACCAACTAATATCAGAAAAACGCACTCAACCTAAACACAAAGCTCGCATCTATATGAAAACATCTTGTAGATATTGAAATCACTATGTGCCTCTCCATTTGAGTGCACGTCTTTTATTGAGCCTCACACGCAAAGATCATTTGATCCTCTCAATGAGTCCGGCATCAGAAAACATAGTAAGACCCTCATAAATAATTTGATTCTCTAAAGGGCCTAGAAAGCATCGGTTGAGGTACGATTCAAAGGAACCAGGCGATCGGCAGATAGAAGCTCCTCATTATGCGTATCAAGTGCATCAATCACTGGAAGACGCTCTCAGTGTGGAGATGGAGAAGACGACATTTGTGCTCTGCAGGCAAGACAATGTGTTGACCCATAAACAAAGCAAGCGATCAGAGCGAAGCACTTGTGTGGAGAAATAGCAGGGCTTTCAAAACAGGAGCGTAATCTGTATGTGACTGAAGGCAAGAGTGAGGGAGGTTTTAATTTACTTCTGTACACACAAGCAGAAGCCGGCTGAGCACATCAAAATGTGATTTTACACTCAAGTACACTCTGGACTCCTGCTTTTTACTTGTTTTTTTCTTCTTCAAACAGAAGCGATAGGGTAGAGTGACCCTCTTGTTCTCTGTGGCGCTGTGGAGCTCGTGATGCATCTGTTCAGCCATTGTAAGTAAAAGCACTGAAGGAAAAGAGAAGAGGACGGAGGGGGAGGGAAAGGGGAGCAGCATGGTTAATACACTCAGACAAATAAATAAATAAATAAATATTGATCAATATTAAGTGCACAAATAGATGATGATAGATGATGATTAAGCACATCTATAAATTTTTCCAAAATAGTCATACAAAAATGACAAAATCACTCCTAGACCAGACTATGGTGGCCAAGAGTGCTCAAATACTCTGCAAGTTATGTAAACACATGCCAGTAGAAAAACACTAATAAACTGAGAAAATATCAATTTTCTCAAAAAAACTTTTAGAATTTAGGATTTCACTTGTATTCATTTCACTCATATCTGTTCAGCCATTGTAAGTAAACGCACTGAAGGAGAAGAGAAGAGGATGGAGGAAAAGGGAAAGTAAAAAGCATGGTTAATACACCCAGGCAAATTTTCTTCAGTTTCTTTTTGGCTTAGTACCTTTATTAATCAGAGTTCCCCACAGCAGAATGAACTGCCAATTTATCCAGCATATGTTTTACACAGCGCATGCCCTTCCAGCAGCAAACCATTACTAGGAAACATCCATACACACTCATTCACACTCATACACTACGGACAATTTAGCTTACCCAATTCACCTAAAGCGCATGTCTTTGGACATGTGGGGGAAAACCGGAGCACCCAGCGGAAACCCACACGAACACGGGGAAAACATGCAAACTCCACATAGAAATGCCAACTGACCCAGCCGAGGCTCAAACCAGCGACCTTCTTGCTGTAAGGCGACATCGCTACCCACCGCTATTTATTATTATAATAAATAGAAAGAAAAATGCTTTCTTTGAGCATAACCACTTTGTTAAGTATTTGCTCACTTGCTTCATTCTTTTTTAGTTCAATCTTTTCGGATTTAATATTATGATTTTTTTACCTTAGTAATTTAAGTAATAAAATTAGTCATTTATTAGTAATTTATAATTATAAAATTTTAAATAATTATAAGCATTTTTGTTATTTATATAGAATTCAGACTTCATTCAGAAACATAATCCTTGTTAATGTTACCTTATATTCTAATGCATCTCTTTACATTAACAGCATAACTATTTAATGTTTATTTACATATAAACTAATGTATTTTAGATTAGATAACATGACCTGGCATTGAACAACACATTTATTCAGCAACACTAAATCTTAAGGTTAAGGTTAACTTGCAAATATTGTAATATGCTAGTTAATGCATTACTTACCTTAAAAAAATTTATTCAAACAAAAAGTTGCAGTAACTAGCAACAAAGTAAACAAAGTATTAGTGTGACAGTGCGGTGTGATCTAATTTACATTGGCATCATCCAGTCACCAGGTCGCACCACCTTTTAAAGCCTGATTGGTTGTTGCTTGGGATGAGTCACGTCCGACTCTGCACTTTTGTTTGGTGTGCATCTTTGTGGCTACAGGTAGATGCATGATACTCTTTCTGATATTGATTTATCTTTAGTTTAAATGGGCCAACGTTACGTTTTGCTTTTTGGCGCTGTTATAGTACATTGTGTGGCTGTGGCATTTTTCTGGGCTGGGGTGGCTTGGATGACGGTATGTGGTGATGTTTTTAACTGGAAGGGTAATAGAGCTTAGTGGCATTTAATTAGCATTTTTCATGCCATACAGGCATGATTTCCTGCACCTTGCTGTATTATCGTACCTGACCAAGTGCTTGTAAAGCGTCCGAGTTTGCGCCGATTGGTAGGTATTGAGGCACCTTGAGGTTAGTGTAATCATTTAAATGATGATTTTAATGAATTTGTTTGTCCCTCTTTCTTTTTAGGATTCTCCCTTTTTGCTGCCCTTTTCTCTTCACTTAATTTGCTTTTACTAGTTTTTCCTAGTCCTTGTTCTCTCCGTGGTTGTTATCGGAGGTCTACTGGGCTTTTGCTACTGCTCGCTGTTACTGCTAACTCCAGTGTTGTTAGTGGCTGCCATGTGGACACCACCAATGCTGCTGTTTAAAGGGGACTGCACTTTTCAATTACTATTGTTTCGCTTGTTTGTTTTTAGATGTATTGATTTGTGCTAGTTGTGCTCTGCTTTTGTTCTACGTTTTGTGAATATTATTTTTTAGTTTGATTTTTTTTTGTTTTGTTTTTTCAATTTAGGCAGAGCATCTCTTTTTAAGTTTAGATCTTCTTTTGTGGGTTTATTATCATTATTATTATCATTAATTCTGTTGGTGTCTTACTTGTACCCAGTCAGTGGGAACAAGTCCTGTTGTTTTGATTTTGTTGTTTGTTTTTTATTTTTCTTAATGATGTTTTATTTGATATGAAGTGGGAGTTTTTGACGTGTTTTTACAAACATTTTATTGAAATAAACATTTTGTACTTTCTGTAATTACCCATGTCTCTTCGCCTTTTTGAGGGGAAACAAACCTATGTGCCTTTTCTATTAGTTAGTTTTTTCCTTGGGTAACTCCCAGGGTGGCGTAGTCGGGCTGATTTTTATTCAAAGATAGTTAACTCTCATCCCTGTCCCCTCGCCACATTAGGTTGCAGTATCTAGAAAAAAAAAAGAGAACTAAAAATATTAAGCTGCGTTATCTAGAAATAAGTTCTGAGAACTAGAAAAATGTAGTTATGAGAACTAGAAACATTGAGTTGTAGTAACTAAAAAAATATGTTGCGGTAACTAGAAAAAATAGGTCCACTATTGAAACACATTAAATACAATTTAGAAATACCATATACATCAGCATAAATGTATATAATTATGATCTATATGTATATACAGTGCTCAGCATATATGAGTACACCCCATTTTGAAAATGAATATTTTTATCCATTTCTCAGTGAATATGGGTAATATATATTGGTGGTTTTGAACATATATTTATTAATTAAAATAATATTTTAGTCACAGAACATCTTTAGAAATGGAAAATAATACATTTAAATTCATGCAAAATATTGCAAAAAATATATATATTACAAACTACAACATTTCAGCAAAATTGTATATATTTTTTGTTTCTCTTGATTTTTGCTATTTTTGAACATTTTATTTAATATTTTTCCCCTAACATATACATTTGGACTACAAATTTTTGAACCATTATTGTAAGTTATTGTGTTAGATCAGCTCCAGATTTGGCTTCATTACTGACTAAACTAATGTATCTTCATAAATTTAATATTGTAAACCATCCTATAGAAAATATTAATTTAAATGAAATTTTTGGGGGGTGTAATCATATATGCTGAGCACTGTAATTATAATCTACTGTTTACAGTATTTAAAAAAAAAAGTTATTCTCAAGGCCATGTAATAAAAATACTTAAAGAACGATGTAGCTTGATATTAGAAATACATTATTTTAATAAATGGCATAGCCTATGTGAAATTCTGATATAGCAAATGTTGTAATTTAGGCAGCTGCCATTTAAAAATTCTTCCAGGAAGGTTTACTTTCACTTTCTGCTGTGTTGGAATCTTTAAATTAGTAACTCTGCATCAGTAACTGTGAAAGAGACGCTGTAAATACTGGAGAAAATTAACAAAAGTAAACCGTCATGTGACAGAATAGACTAAGGTGAGCCGTAACCATAGTAACACACTAACAAATAGCTTCTGAGCCGTTATACACTAACAAATAGCTTCTGAGCCGTACATATGTCGTCTTATGCACGCGCAAGTTATTTCAAACGGAGACTCGAGTGTTGCGCTCGTGTAACCAACTCTACGCATGGAAGTCGGTTGCTCTAACAAAAAGGGTAAAGACCATGGGCTCTAGCGTCTGTCGCTAGAGCACCATTAGAGGTCAGAGGAGTGAGGTTTACCTGCACAGCACTTCGCTAGCTGGCCTCTGTTACACTCACCCCCTAAACCTCACTCCCATCAGAGTCACTGCACCAATGTAACCCCGCTGGTCCTACTCCACCCAACCCGCTCCGAACTTGGATCAAACCGGCAACTCTCCACATGGGAGTCGGTTGCTCTAACAAAAAGGGTAAAGACCATGGGCTCTAACGTCTGTCGCTAGAGCACCTTTAGAGGTCAGAGGAGTGAGGTTTACCTGCACAGCACTTCGCTAGCTGGCCTCCGTTACACGCGCAAATAGAGAGTGGCTTTTTTGTGCCTGTGCTGAGTGAGCAAAGGGAGAGAGAAATAGCTGCAGCCGTCAGGTATCCATGGCATATACACACATTCCAGTCAGATACACATATACTCCAAACACTCGCTTTCCTGTAAAATGATAAAAAAAAATAAAAACCATTTTAAGAACCTTTTTTTTCACGAACAGTCTCAACCCTATGTAGCAGGGTATTTTTTTAATTAAAAAAAATAACACAACAGGCCTCACAGTGGCGCAGTGGGTAGCACGTTCGCCTCACAGCAAGAAGGTCACTGATTCGAGCCTCGGCTGGGTCAGTTGGCGTTTCTGTGTGGAGTTTGCATGTTCTCCCTGTGTTGGTGTGGGTTTCCTCCGGGTGCTCCAGTTTCCCCCACAAGTCCAAAAACATGCGGTACAGGTGAATTGGGTAAGCTAATATTGTCCGTAGTTTATGAGTGTGAATGGGTGTGTATGGATGTTTCCCAGAGATGGGTTGCAGCTGGAAGGGCGTCCGCTGCGTAAAACATCTGCTGGATAAGTTGGCGGTTCATTCCGCTGTGGCGACCCCAGATTAATAAAGGGACTAAGCCGAAATGAAAATGAATGAATGAATGAAATAACACAACGCAGAGAAACGACTGCTACACCTAGTACGGGTCTTTCCCAGCACTAAGGGTTACTCAGTGCTGGGTTGCAGATGGAAGGGCATCTGCTGCATATAACATATGGCAGAATAATTGACGGTTCATTCCACTGTGGCGACCCCTGATGAATCAGGAACTATGCTGAAGGAAAGTGAGTGAGTGGGAAATTTACATTTTTGCTTTTTTTATTGATTGTATGTGTAAATAATTGTATGAATAGTACTTGTATGAATGATTTAATATACAATTTTATATATTGAAAATGTTTATTATAAATGATTTATAATTATATAATGTATATGAATTATATTAATTATAATTAGTAATTTTATTGATTTCGACAAATGTAGCAAACAAAAAAAAGTGGACTGTCTATAATTGTTTACTCTCAATTTAATATGTATATAATTTTTTATAATTAGCTTACTTCGAGTTACTTTGCCAGAAGGTGATACTCAAATATAGAACAACGAGAGTCCTCTAGGCCACGTCTCTCCCCACTTCATTATTTTTTTAGTGTAATATTTTATAATTTGCTGAAAAAACGGTCAGCCTTCTGTATGTTTCAGATTTTAAAACTGTAATGGATTTCTAGGCCTCTCTAGCTTAGGTTTCAGGATGTTTAAGACCACACGCAGACACACACTAATTAATGTTTATTTTAATTGCAATGCATTTAAATTTCTTCTGGAAAAATAAACAGAAGCAATGCTATTTAAAACCATTTCAAGAGAATTTCTTTGGGCTGACAGGAAAACTAATATTTACAGACATTTTTAGGGCACATTTGCTGCCTGGGACTCTCAATGCAAGGAAAATGCTCATTACCATATATTATGATTTAGAAAGATATGCAAACGAGCTGCCATAATTAAAAGCAATGTGTAATCTTCTTCTCATTCCTAAGCAGAAGTGCCACAGCACTGTCAAGAGGGAATTAGCGAAACACGAGCACCCAAATCGCAACTTTTCTCTTCTGGAATGCAGTGTGCTAATGAACTCTGCACTGAGCATTAATTAGGTTTTAAGCTTGTGCCTCACTTTCGCTTTTTAACCCAAATAGAAAATAAGAGGCGTGTGAGGCAAGGCATGGTCACAGGGATGTCCTGGTGTGCTTTGGTGATAGAGTGACCCGTAAACACACGTGAGCGTCAGATGCTGATGTGTGTCGTTAGGATTGATGATCAGGGCGAGTGAAGATGCACGCCAGTCCTTGTGCCTGTGAGCGCAGACGGTCTGTCGCTGAGAGCCGTCAAGCCCACTTCACTTCTGTATTATCTGCAATTTACTGTCATCTGAACAGAGCCTGCTCACAGCTGAGCCCTCTCTCATTTAATTGCTCTGTCTCTCTTTCTTTCTTTCTTTCTTTCTTTCTTTCTTTCTTTCTTTCTTTCTATCGATCTAAAAATTAAGTTATAAGAAATAGAAAAATTAAGTTGAGGCAACTAGAAACTATCTATTTGTCTGTCAATATTTTTTCCATATCTTACTATCTCTTCTATCTGTCTGTCTATCTTTCAATCTGTCTGTCTGTCTATCTACAGTAACAATCTATCTGTCTGTAATGCTCTGTCTGTCTGTCTATCTGTCAATCTTTCTATCTACAGTAACAATCTATCTGTCTGTCACGATCTATCTGTCTGTCAATCTTTCTATAGTAACAATGTCTGTCTGTCTATCTATTTATCATTCCACACTATCTGTCTGTCTATCTTCCAAACTGTCTGTCTGTCTATCTACAGTCTATCTATCTATCTGTTTGTCTGTCTGTCATTCCACACTATCTGAATGTCTGTCTATCATTCCACACTATCTGCCTGTCTGTCTGACTATCTTCCAATCTGTCTGTCTATCTACAGTAACAATCTGTCTGTCTGTCTATCTATCTATCTACAGTAACAATTTGTCTGTCTGTCTGTCTGTCTGTCTATCTATCTATCATTCCACACTATCTGTCTGTCTGTTAATCTGTCTGTCTGTCTATCTATCTATCTATCTATCATTTCCATATCTTGCTATCTCTTCTCCACACTAACCCAGTCTTATCCAGGCTCTGTGAAACAGAATAAACAGCACATGCACATGACAGCGTCTTCTCCTTCTCTCCTGACCTCTCAGAGGCCTCCCATCATGTTCAAACTCCCCACAGTCAACCACAGTCAGCCGATCCCCATGATGATCCACGCCAGCGCCTGCGTTCCTCCAGCTGTGTACCGAAATTCACAGAGTCAGCAGCCGCATTCATGGCTCAGTATAGGCCAGTGGGTTGAGGCATTCATGTGCTTTCGCTGGCTCAGCCATAACATGTGGAACAATTAACAAACTGTGATGAGAGATGTGCGCTCAAAAGTTGACAAATGGGGGAAAATGAAAAAGACCGCATTTGCCATTTCTACAAATGGAAAACAACTGGCTGTGTGAGCCAGCCAGCAGAAAGAGAGAAGAAAAGTCTCCCCATATTAGTTACAGACGAATACCATTGGCACAGGAAAAATATCATAGTCTGCACATGTTCAGACAACAGTGAAATCTGTGTAAAGTGGTGCGAATTGCTGTTTGTTTATGTGAGAATATATTGTCAATAAAAAGCTTGGCGTGGATGCAGTCGGTTATGTATATGTACGCTGAATGTTGTTTAGGAGTGTTTTCGGGAGTCTGTAGGCAGCTGTATAGATAGATACCTTACAAAATATGGCCTTGGAACAGAGTTGTAAATTTAGATATGTAATGGTTCCAGCATGCTCCATGTGGCTGGGAGTGACTCCAGACAGAATAGACAAATGCGCTGTAATAGTGTGTCTCAATGAAGACATTTAAAGTATCTGGAATGCTCATTGTGCTTATCAGATTTTCCAGCCTCAGGGCTTCCATGTGTCTTTTTTGCTTTAAAGAACTTGGGCATTATTCAAAAATCATCCAAATATATTTTCAGTTATTATTTAGTGACACATCATAAATCAGCTTATAGGATTGTATGCTACATTTTAACAAATGTCAGCAAAAACGTAAGGACCAATGTACTTTTTATATGAAGGAGTTATCTGTAATGATTTGTAAAGAAGTTTTAGCAATATTTTGAACTATGCGTTGCTTTGTGTATTGATTTAAAGTTTAACAAAATGTTCTCGTCTTTTTAGGATAGGATATTATCAGGACAACATCCAAAGGGCATCATCAGGACAACATCCAAAACAGCGTCCAAGATTTCTAAAGTGGTATTTCAGCAATTAGCTTCGTCAAATTGAAACTATTATCAGTCAGAAGTTAGTAGTAAATTAGAAGAATAACCATACATCCATCAGCAGTCTTTAAAAAAAAGAAAAAATAGGTTATAATAACTAGATAAAATTAAGCTATAAAAACTAGGAAAAAAATTAGGTTGTGGTAACTAGGTTTACAATACAACATTATTGTAAAGCACTACCTAATAATTTGAAAGAAACAGCATCCCAGATTCCGTACATACTTGAAAATCAGTTCTGTTTTAGTATCAGTTTTTGACTCAAACTTCAATTAGAGAAACATTTTCAGTGGAAAAAGAAGGTTTTTAATATCCTGCATGAGTTATTAAGACTAATTTATGCTGCTTATATGGTACTTTTATCCTTTTTAAAGCATGTCAGATGTGAACGGCCGTTGTATTTCATCTAAGTTTGGTCTATTTCTTTTAATTCAAACTTTTACTAACTTTTTTTCAAGATTTAATAGATCTCACTGTCAGATGATAACCGCACATCATGCCTATAAATGGCTAAGTAGGTTTATTTCATAATTCTCATAAAGCAATTTAATCTCACCTCACACTTCATCAGGAAACACAGAAAGAGGGTTTTAATGAGACGGATATTTCATCATCTCTCATTTATCTGCTGTGACGCTACAAAAAAAAGGGATGAGAAATAAAACGAAACGGAGCATTTTTAATTATGATCGTTCTGATCTCCGCAAACATGTTCCTGGTGGAATTACTGCAAGCAATTAAAATGTAATTTATGTTTCTTTCAGCACACGACCGCATGTTGATTTAAAAGCTCGGCTAGCAAGCACTGTTTGTTCCACTACAGCTTTATGGGACCTAATTAGCAGTGGTTAGCAAAGCCTGCTAGCTGTCCAAACAAACTAAATACTGTTGGCTAGTAAGACATACTGAGGCTTCTCTCTAAACATGTGTCTGTAAACCAATCAGTCTGACTGTGGTTACATTGATTAGTGTCTGGCTGAGAGTGTGTGCATGTGTGTGCGTGTGTGTGTGTGTGTGTGTGTGTGTGTGTGTGTGTTTTAATGTGTGTTTGCCACTCGGTTTGTGACCGACTACATGAGAAGAGCAGAAAAAGGGGGAAGAAAATATTCTAGAGAAAAACCCAAAGCTGTATAATTATCCGCACATACACTGGATCAAGTTTCTCTTTAAAAAGCAACCAATTATTGTAATGTGTGTGGTGGTGGAAAACAAATTCCTGAAAAGAGATGGATTTTTCCTTATAAACGCAAATGCTTTTCCAGGAGCCATCAGGAACACTGCTGTGTATTTTTGGAAGTTTTTGTCTGGTCAGGGTTTGGTGTAAAAATGTCAGAATTATAGATGTTTAATGGAGAGATGTGAGATATGTGTCTTTAAATAGTCAAAATTAGGCACCATCAACATTTCATTGCTGCTCTTACTAAATGCCTTGAAGACTTGTAAACCTGAGAGTAACTGCATATTAGTTTGCTGTTCATTTGTTTAATTTATAGATGTCGTACCCCTTTCACTCTGACATTAAAAAATCATTAAACCTTTAATTAATGATAAAAAAAATGAGCACAGACTTCCCAAATATGCACTTTAGAGTACATAAACGAGAAAAGGCCAAACAAAAAGTGAAATAGAGGAAAAGACAGAGACAGAAAGATGTCCAAAAATATTAATGAAAATAAAATAATTAAAGTTAAATAAATACACTGTACAAAATGCTTGATTTGTGTTGAGACACATGTCAGTATAGTATTTTGAACAAACCACAAACATCGTTTTTTGAGTATAAGTTTATATA
>CAIGQW010001086.1:1558811-1588805 GCA_903798125.1 Danio choprae
TAGGCTACATATATGTGTTATACATATATGGGACATATGTGTTGTACGTATAGGGACATGTATGTTTCTGACATATATGTGTTTTACATTTATGGACATACATATATGGGACACGTGTTTTACATATATTCGACATAAATGTGTTATACATATATGAGACATATATGTGTTATACATTTGTGTAGTCGGGGCCATACGCACGTATACTCCGTATGCCTACTTTTTTACACGAGCTGTTTGGGTATTACGACTTCTGAGGATCAGTAATTGCGTATATCCTCGGTATATTAAACTTCCCTAATTTACGTGTATTCGCAATTACGTGTATACAAAATGTTGTTGTTTTTTTACTTGCATCTTAATTTGTTGCAACTGGTGCATTTTTGTTTAAATTGCGCCATTACGACTTCTGAGGCAGTTTTGAGAAAATTTCGTAAGTTTTTCGAAGTCAACTGAATGATGTCTCGCTGAAACGTTCAGATAAATTGATAAAACAGCATGGGCGTCGCTTTAGACCCCCTATATTTCCGTTCAACCCCCCTAAAACTTTTGCGATTACCTCATGAACTGTTCACTACTAAATGATCGCCTCAGTCCCCTTTAAATTTGATATGAAAACGGCGGCAGACTTCCGTCACTCCGTTTTCAACTCGTTTTCATTTAATCAGCAAACCACAGCTATGCAGAGCGAGTGTGTTTATTAAGGTGTGTGTTTATCGATATATTGTTATAATATCTGCATATTTGCAGTTCTCTGCTATAGAAACACTTGTATCACATGTACCCCAATGTCATGGAGGAGCAATCGGGTTTCCCCATTTACTGTTTCCTCGGCGCTCACCTCATCAGCACAGCTGTTTCCTCCAGCAAAAATGTAATTTAACAAACATTTTGCTATGTTTATTTCAAAATTATCTATGAAAATAAAACACATTACAGTGCACATTAATTATACCATACATTTATGCACAGGATTGAACACAGTGACAGAACCACTCAGTGAATCATTTTAACTGCATATCAGAGTGACGTCAGAGTGAAACATCATGTGTTGTATCGTATTAGAAATGATTTCCTATTATGACTTATATTATGATAGTGAAATATGTCAATTAACCTGTACATATTTTTACATGTTTGTATTTATGCCATTTTGATTTAAAAAAGTGGCAGTTTTATTAATTTAATACATGGAATTGTTTTTACTTGAGTATACAGTAGGCTAGTATTTGGGTTTTTGAAGCAGAGTGTTTTGCTTTTGTTTTTCAGATTTTTTATTTTATTTTATTTTAAATTTACAGTTTGTTTGCTGTCTTGAAACGAGATGTTTTTGTACAGTATTAAAATAAATAATTCTTTTGGCTCATTTTACAACTCCTCCCCTAGAGTTAAACAGTTGGGTTTTACCACAGCTTAATATACTCAGCCAATCTCCGGGTCTGCTGGGGGCACCATTAGCTAAGCATAAATCATTGAATAGGATTAGAATATTAGCATCTCCTTTACAATGAACAAATTTGTTTAAATATTTTTCCTTTTTAAATGGATAATTCAGTTGTCATCATTTACTCAACCTTTACTTCTTCCAAACCGGTTTGTCTTTTTTTTTCTACCTAAAAAAGATAATTTGACGAAAGCTGGAAACCTGTAACCATCGACTTTCATAGTATTTGTTTTCCCTTCTGTGGAAGTCAATAGTTACCTTATGTTAAATAAATATATATTGCTAATGAATCAAAGAAACATTGACTTTCGTAATTTCTTTGCCTACTTTTAAAATTTGGGTTGGGTGGGTAATAGTACACCCCATTTTTTTAGGACTATACCACTGATATGGACATGCAGTGCTCAGCATATATGAGTGCACCCCCCACAAATCTCTCATTTAAATTATTATTTTCTATAGGATGCTTTACAATATTATATCTGTGCATATACATTAGTTTAGTCAGTGCTGAAGCTAAATCTGGAGCTAATCTAACAAAATAACTTACAATAATGGTTTAAAATTAGTAGTCCAAATTTATATGTTAAGGAACAATATTAAATAACATTCTGAAAAACAGCAAAAATCAAGAAAAACAAAAAATATATAAAATTTTGTTGAAAGGTTGTAGTTTGTAAAAAAACAATTGCAATATTTTGCATGAATTTAAATGTATTATCTTTCTATTTCTAACGATGTTCTGTGACTAAAATATTATTTTAACAAATATATCTGTTTAATAAATCAGTTTTGTGCAAATGCACCAATATATATTACCCATATTCACTGAGAAATGATTACAAATATTCATTTTCAAAATGGGGTGTACTCGTATATACGCTGAGCACTGTATATGTTACTGGCATATATGTGTTATACTGTACATATATGGGACATATATGTATTATACATATATGGGACATAAATGTTTCTGGCATATATGGAAATATTTGTTTCTGATTTGTGATTTTTGAAATTTTGTGTGAGTTCAGTTTTGTTGTTTTACTTACTTTTTACTTTTTACTTTTTTACTTTAAACTTCTTTAAAATTCTTTCATTTTAATTTACTAAATCAAGTTAAACTAAATGAAACTTATAAGTATTTCTTTGCGAGTATTCATTCATTCATTCATTTTCTTTTCGGCTTAGTCCCTTTATTAATCTGGGGTCGCCACAGCGGAATGAACCGCCAACTTATCCAGCATATGTTTTACGCAGCGGATGCCCTTCCAGCTGTAACCCATCACTGGGAAACATCCACACACACCCATTGACACACATACACTACGGACAATTTAGCTTACCCAATTCACCTGTACCGCATGTGTTTGGACGTGTGGGGGAAACCGGAGCACCCGGAGGAAACCCACGCCAACACGGGGAGAACATGAAAACTCCACACAGAAATGCCAACTGACCCAGCCGAGGCTCGAACCAGCGACCGTGCTGTGAGGCGATCGTGCTACCCACTGCGCCACCGTGAGGCCCTCTTTGCGAGTATTTCCAATTATAATCAGTTATTTATCTGAATAATATATTTATCACGAACCAAAAATGAGTTCTTAGTTTTATGGTTTTAGTTTTAGTTAGCGATAATAATCCTGCTTTAACCAGTGATGCATCGGTCACTCAGAGTCACTGAAGCACATAAACACACGGAGACTGTGCGAGAATCATAAAAGTCTGCCGCCCTGTAAAATCTGACCCAATATGAGCAATATGCGTCACTGTAATTGTGTTTATTGGGAGAGGGCCCAGACACTGTGGTAATTACATATTGTTACAGTCTGCATCCCTATATATTTGATTTATGTATTTTGGCTCCAGCTGACAGATAAATAAGAAAAATTGTTATATTAAGCAGTAATAAATATAAATCATTTCGCAATCTGCCAGGAAATAATATTGTAATCTTTGAGGTAGAAGCCTTAAACAATGTATGTATTTGTGTGAGTGTACAGATCTATCAGAGCCAGCTGAGACTCACCGAAGTCCTGTATCCCCAATACTCTTTATGTACAACCCGATGGGTCACTTCATCACATTCATTGAAAAAAGACATGGGAAGCTGAAATTAACAATTGGAACAAATAATTAAGATGAGACGCTGCAGGCAAAAACACTGTGCTTTCATGAACCTGTCCATTTGAAAATGTTGGCTTTTTGACTTTCCATAAAATGTTTTGTTGTTTTGTAATGTAAAGAAAACATCCCAAATAAAATTGTCACGGTATAAATTAGAAAAAAAAGAGTTTTTTTTCCTACAGTGAGCCATACATCTCCATTAGATACACTAAACTTTACATTTCATATCTTCATATAGATTCATATCTGTATTCTGAAGGTTCTTACAGAGGGACATAGTCATGCATACATACATTTGCCTGATTATATACAATATAAAAAAAATTAAATGTAGTTTTTTTCTGTCTGTTTGCAGTATTTTCTGAATTATTAAAGTCAACTTTAATATGTCAAAAGAAAAATGACTTCATCCATGTTCAGATTTTTGCACTGGACAGGCATGAAAATGAATGCAATGTTAATGATACAATGCCTCTTTTGCATATTTAGATATAACATTTTAGAAAACATGTTTTACAAAAATAAGATCGATCAACTGGGGAATTATGATGACAACTTTTAGTTAATTTTTACTATAATTTATTAAAGGGATTCAGCACAGAGGACATTCTGACTTTATAAGGACATTTTGACTTTATGACATTAGGCTTATGACGGTATCAAATTTTCTTGTTGTGATAACTTGCTGAAGCTTTTAACTCTGCATATAACAATGTACAATAACAAATACAGCAAACAAATTCAACTGCAACTACCCCTTTACAATTCAATTCAATTCAATTCACGTTTATTTATATAGCGCTTTTTACAATATAGATTGTGTCAAAGCAGCTTAACAAGTTCAAGTAAAGTCCAGGTTTTAGAGTTTAGTTCAGTTCAGTGTGGCTTAAGTTTCACTGCTGAAAGTTCAAACACTGAAGAGCAATTCCACCGAAGCGCAGCTCCACAAGTCCCGATCCGAGCAGGCCAGTGGCAACAGTGCCGAGGAAAAAACTTCACCAGTTGACGAAGTGAAGGAAAAAAAACCTCGAGAGAAACCAGGCTATGTTAGGCACGGTCATTTTCTTCTGGCCAAGCTTCCTATGTGGAGCTGCAGTCTAGGCGCCGGCTGGAGAAGCTTGACATCCATCGTGTAAGTTGCAGGTGAGGGTAGGGCACCAGCGGGATTTAAGGCTGGCCCACAGGATCAAAGGTAGACTCGTTCGTCACTGTAGCCTTTCAGAAATCAGTCTCATGCACTCCATGAAAAACCTTTTACAGTAAAATCTCATTAGTAAATGTTATTATAATGCATTATAGCAGCGAGAAACAGCTGTTACAGAAGTTAATGTTAATTTAAAAAATATACAACTGAACTTTATCAGTTCAATTAAATAAACTGGAGTAAATAAACATTACATAAGAAATTAACATCACAACTGGAGCCTCACTGTAGTGTAAACGTTGTGCAATATAGCAGAATATCACAATATCATGCAGCTCAAATTGCTTATATTCCTGTGTACAGAAATGAAAGAGATATAACATTAATATGACTGAAATATTGAATTAATCTATTTGAAATCTATCTATTGAGTGTGAAAACATTTTAAAAAATATCTATTTTTTATCTATCAAAAATAATTCCTTTTACCATCACACCATTTTAATTTATTTTTTATTTTTTTATTTTCAATTTTTTTTCTTTGTTTTGATATTTTAGCACAGTAAGTTAAAAATCTTATTTTATATTATTTTTTACATTTTAGTAATTAGGACATATGGGTAAGCTAAATTGTCCATAGTGTATGTGTGTGAATGAGTGTGTGTGGATGTTTCCCAGTGATGGGTTGCAGCTGGAAGGGCATCCGCTGCGTAAAAACATATGCTGGATAAATTGGCGGTTCATTCCGCTGTGGCAACCCCAGATTAATAAAGGGACTAAGCCGAAATGAAAATGAATGAATGAATGATTTTAGTAATTAAGGCTAAATAAAATTAATATGTCTATATATATATAGTCTATATATAGTCTACTATTTTATAACTATTATATAATAGTTATATACTATTAAATTTTTCTATTTTTTAATTAGTTGTTTATTTTTAGGACATCAAGTTAAATAAAAGAAAATTTTAATTATTCAAAATGACATCTTTGGAGGCTGCACTGCATGTGATGATGTATATAGGGTCATTTTATGACACATACTGTACTAATGGTTGAGAGAAACATACTGTATATCACTATTGCTTGCTTGCACGTTTAATATAGCAAGCTGTTTTGAGGGGAAACTAATTCTAAAAAACGAACTAAACATTGTCAAACAATTGCTTATGACGTGAAGAACTCTATATCTTAGTGCAAGCATCAAGTCTAAGCTTTGCCGTCCTACTTCCATCCATTGTTTCTGCTCCACACACACACACACACACACACACACACACACACACAACCAGTCAAGCAGTCAGTCGCGGTTGTCATGTGTGCCAGAGTCAAGCTGTCCTCCTTTTTGTTTAGCTCTCTGTACTCGATCTCTCCGTCGAGCATCAGCAAGACTCCAGCCTGACCTTTGCCGGTAATCCTTATAAAACATAAATGCATGATATCTTCTCTCTCCCTCTCCCAGTCTCTGTCTGCATTAGACCACCTCACGGCCCTCATTACAAGCGTCCCACTGCCACCCCGATGTCACTGTCTAATTACAATCACCCTTGATCTGGCGGATCGTGACGCGGGACCTGCAGCTCGCGCTCCGAGGGTCTTTTCCCCGCAGGCGGTGTTGCTGAGCCGCGCGGCCCGACAGCAGTGATGATGAGGCGGCGCTCGCGGCTCTCCCTCCCCGCCGACAGCCGGAGGATCATTAGTGGAGCAGCGGTTAACAAGCGGCGACAGGACAGCCAATATCACTTCCAGCCTGACTGACTGACACGCCGTGGGTGGCGACGAGAGGACAGGTGGGCCCAAGTTCACGAGGTTCAAACTCCATGGCAAGTTTTTCCGAGTTTTTTTTTGTGTTATTATTTATTAATTAAGCAGCAGATTTATATATAGGACTAGGCCTAGTTACTGCACTGGGATTTGAGAAATATGCTTAGCTGAAAGCTTGGAAGTTGAATTTTGCTCGTTATTTGGAATAAAGTTTATGATAAGTGGAATAAGCATGGTTGTGATTATTTAATTTTATGTAGGCTAATTATTTTAGGTTACTTCAGCAATTGAATAGAAAAAAATATTCAACTTAGTGTTTTTTGTTTGTTTGTTCAAGAAAGTAATAGTTTTTTAAATAATTCCGCCTAGATGCTACCATGGATGTAATGGTGTCAAGCTTATCAATGACCAAAGAATTTATGATGATAATAATAACAATAACAGGTCATACATCTAAATTAAAAGTGTTTAGAAGCCATACAATAATTTTTTTTATGCATTAAGACATAATTGGCTATTATGAGTCATGTGACCAGCAGTCATTAACATCAAAGGCAACACAACTATTTTAAGATATAATAGTGAGTGGTGTTAAATCGGTTCCTCAAACAAAGTTTGTTTTCAGATGGCTTGAGAAGACCTTTATCTGAACCACTTTTGGGTGCTTTTTTGTCATTTTGCTGCTGGCCACCTCAAGTCTTCATTCACTTTCATTACATGTAGAAAACACCAGCAGGATTTAAACAGCAACATGAGGGTGAGTAGTTGATTAGTTGATTTTCCTTTTGTGCTCATCTCGAGTTTTCATTCCTGAAGGTATTTACAGAAGCATACAGTATGTTCATACACAATTTGTCTAATTATATACATCAATTTATTCAACCCAAACCCCCCAACCCAACAATATCCTAATGTGTCTAATTAAACATAATATTGTAGAAAACGTGTAATTCAAAAACATTTGGAATGTTCTTGATCAATCAACCTGGAAAATACTGTGTGGTGATAACCATTAGTTTTTTGTTTGTTTATACCTTATATTTATATGTGATGTCTTACTTTGAAGGGTTGCAGACAGACTTTCACAAATGAAGCAATGTTTTTGAGCATATTCTCAAGTGTGTGTCTGTGTGTGTGCATCAGTGTCAGTAGACATTAACCTCTAGATGTTGAGTCAGTAGAGAGGTCAACATTTGAAGTGGATCAAAAGTGTGTGTGTGTGTGTGTGTGTGTGTGTGTGTGTGTGTGTGTGTGTGTGTGTGTATACACTTTACAATTAACAAATTCTAAATGTAAAAAATCAGAAGCAAACATCACATTTTGCAACATTTTACACATTTTTCTGATATAATATGGATGGTTTTACTTATTGTTTACTTAAGGCAACAGCTATAATATAATACAATACAATATCCTAATATAAAACACAAATAAATCTAATAATCAGCAAAAAACACCAGCTTTTTATCAAATATATCAGTTCTATAGTAGATTAAACTGTATATTTATGCAATTGTTTTAAATTTAAATATATTATATTACAAATCATTATGATAAATAACAATACATAAAATGCAGGATAATTATTAAGAACTGCCATTAAAATAATACAAAAGATTAATAATCTTTAAATGAGTTGGCTAGAAACTGTAGCCATACATTTTGAAAGCTTATAACTTCTAAACGCAAATTTTGTCAGTGTTTTGGAGCCAACTAGCATATATATATATATATATATATATATATATATATATATATATATATATCTTTAAGATGAACATATTGATACTAACACAAACAAAACTTTCATTTGATGTCAGGGGTACTTTAAGGGCCGAGTTGGCATCTGCTATGAACTTCCATACATCTGTGCTGTCCACAATGACATAAGTGATCTCTCAAATCCGCCACATGGACTCAGTGCTAGTGGAATTGGCAGAGATCTGTGAACTCCAGTCTGCTGCATGAAGCTGATTAATGATTAATGTGAGCCTCTGACACTTAAAAGGCAGAAAAGGTCAGCGGCTCCGGCTCTCAAAATACTCACACAGAAATCACAGCGCAAATGACCACACTGCTCTACACTCTTGCATTTCACTTCTTCAGGTTATATTTGAGAATGGATTAATTATAAGTAGGTTAAGTGATAAATAATGTCCACAGTTATGGGGATGTAAATCTATCTATCTATAGTATTTCAAGCTGCCTCTTATCAAAATTAAATTAAATACATTGTTTAATATCAAGTAGTTATATGCACCTACTAAAACTATATGATATAATTAATCATAGTGAAAGTTTAAAAGGAGAAATATAACAATCTAAAATGGATGTTGTGCACTGGCTTCAACGAGTCATTAGGTGGAGCTGCGTTTGTAGAAACAAAAAAAATATTTGTTAGTGAACAGCGCCATCTCGTGGAAGATCACTGTCTGAATCATCTTTGTATAAAGCGTATTTAGTTGTGGGCAACTTCATTCATTCTTTCAATTTCCTTCGGCTTAGTCCCTTTATTCATCAGGGGTCGCCACAGCGGAATGAACCACCAACTTACCCAGCATATGTTTTACGCCTTTCCAGCTGCAACCCAGTACTGGGAAACATCCATAAACACACATACACTACGGCCAATTTAGTTTATTCAATTCACCTATAGCGCATGTCTTTAGATTGTGTGGGGAAACCAAAGCACCCGGAGGAAACCCAAGTGAACACGGGGAGAACACAGGGAGAACAACTCCACACAGAAATGCCAACTGACTCAGCTGGGACTTAAACCAGCGACCTTCTTGCTGTGAGGCGACAGTGCTAACCACTGAGCCACCATGTCGTGTGGGCAACTTTATTCATTCATTTTCTTTTCGGCTTAGTCCCTTTATTAATCTGGGGTCGCCACAGCGGAATGAACCGCCAATTTATCCAGCATATGTTTTACGCAGCGGTTGCCCATCTAGCTGCAACCCATCACTGGGAAACATCCATACACACTCATACACTACGGACAATTTAGCTTACCCAATTCACCTATAGCGCATGTCTTTGGACTTGTGGGGGAAACCGGAGCACCCGGAGGAAACCCACGCAAACACGTGGAGAACATGCAAACTCCACACAGAAATGCCAACTGACCCAGCCGGGGCTCGAACCAGCGACCTTCTTGCTGTGAGGCGATTGTGCTCAACTTAACTTATAAAAGTTAATTTCATAAAAATTAAATTAAATAATAAAATAGTTTTGATACAATAACCAACAAAGTATACATTCAAATAATTAAAGTAAAAGCTGCACAAATATAATTGCTTTTGTTTTACATCATTTTATAAATAATTATTCAAACATTTATCTTAGGAGGAGCAATCATGGTTATAGGCGATACGTGTATAAAACATGATTATATATATTATGATTATAATATGAACATTCTAAATTAAATCATGCATGCATATGTGATTAAAAAACATTCCCATTAGTACAGAGCATGACTAAATATAATATAATAGCACAACACACATATAGAAATATAATACATTCTTATCAAAAAATATTAATTAATATATTAAGCAAATTTCATAAAATCTAAATATATACATGGACAGACATAAATAACCAGTAGGAAACTTTTTTTCCCAAAGATTTCTTAAATTTATTCAAATATTTATGTACCCACAGATGAAAATATCATCAAATATAATAATGCAAAATTGAGGACTAACAACTGGAAGACAAAATATGGGCAGAGATTTGGTAAGGCAAGCTCTATTGAACACATTTTCAAAGGGTTAATAGGCAGTGTCAGTCAGGACTTCAAATCAAGCTGGAATTCATAATACATAAAAAAAAAAAAACACTCAAGAAATTATCATCAGCACACACTCCAAATGCTCAGATCACAAATGACTAGTGCTCTGCGGGATGTGAACAGTTAAACACATTCTGTCAGGTGCCATGCAAAACCATCATAAAGATACTGTAGTTTTTTTATTAATTGAGTGTTTAACAAAAATGCAGCACTTACAGATCATGTGAATATCAACATAAACTGAAGATATCAAAAGACACAGCACTATTTAATATCAAAATCTGATATTACTATTACAACACTACATCTATAAAATGACAGTGTAATAAGTGCGTATTAGCTGCGCTACTCTGGCAGTTAATAAGTGAATCTGAAATCACAAGATCGGTGGGTGTTGTTCAAAATCAGATCCTGTGATCTCCACCATTTGAATGTCATTATTTCTGACTCAAACCCCCACCAGCCGATCTACCAAAACAACTAAAGTGAACTTCTAAGTAAAAGTCATACCTACTTCGGCAAAAGCAGCGGTCGATGTATAAAAACTGCTGTGCTGCGATTTGTAAGGCCTAGCCTTTCACATTAGCTTCCTCAAAGCAAAGTCTCCTCTGTCTGGATCCATAAAGGAGAGGGATGCTCCGCTATTTCCAGTATCAACCCCTCCATGCCTAAAATCAGCCACTAGAGGGTTTTTTTCCTAATTTATTATTTCACTGAAGTCTTTTACGTGCCTTCACCATTGGCTTCTTCCTGCTTCGGTTCAGAATCGGCCAAGCTCTGGCTTTTCTCTTCATCATTCCCTGCATCCCAAAGTGGAAAAAAGAAAGCGTTTTGTTAGCGAAACCACGAACACAAACCAGGATGTTTTAGTAAAACAGTTTTGATAAAATTTAAAGTTTGTAAAGTTTAATGGCAAAACAGAATTGAAAAGTTAGATCTGAAAGTTTTAAAAAGGTTGAGGTCAGCAGACGTCAATTATCATGATGCTAACATGTTTATAGCATGTTTATCATTCTTTTAGCCTAAATTAGCCTGTTAAACTGTGTTTTTGCCATTCTGTTGCACTGTGGAAACTTCTGTCACAAAAACAAATTCCTAGTATGTGTAAACATACCTGGTAATATAGCTCTTTCTGATAAACCTTTCATGGATTAACATTTCTAGCATTTTCCTATGGCTAACAAGTTTTAGTGTGTTGCTAAAATGCTCAGCATTTTGTTAGCATGAATTAACATGTTTCTAGCATGGTTATTATACTGTAAGCATGTATGTTGACAGCAAGTTTTTGGCATGAATAAGTGTGCTAGCATCAATTACCATGGTCTTAAAGTTTGAAATAAATTAGCATGTCAATTAGCATGTTTGCCAGCATTTTCCTAGCAAGTTCTAGTACGATGCTAGCATGTTTTGTAAGAGATATGAAGATTGAAAGAAAAAGTTTTTATTTTTAATTTTGAACCCAGGGATTTATGGATTGCCTTTAGGTGTTGAAAATAATTTTTGTTAAATTATCTGTTGACAGATGTTGGGAGTTAAATATTGTAAAATGTATTTAGTCTTTCCCCCAAATCTCACACACCTGAACATTGTCATAAATCACCATGTGTCTAGCATGGTTGGTATATTGTTAATTTGAATTTGCATGTTGCTAACAGCATGTTGATTAGAGTAGTTGCTAATGATATATAGATGGATAACAGTGAGATCAAAATGTATTGAAATGGTTGATGTGTGTAACTTTAATTTAATTATTAACATACTCAATAAAAGTCTATATAGGATTGTTTTTGTCGTTTTAATAGTTGTTTTTACAAATTCTGCAAGTCTGAACAGTTAAAATATACAGTAAAAATATACAGAGCTAACTCTGAACATATAAAGAGTTAGAATCTTAAATTTCTGGCCCAAGTTTGGAGGTCGTAGCTTAACACTCGAAAAAAATTGTCCTAGAAAAAGCTTAAACTGAATTTCAGCATGTTAGCTTTGTTAGGTCAAGATAACTAGCATATCTTCAATGCCCTACAGCAAAGCAGGCTGTTTAGTAGTCACTATTCTGCTTTTTCACAGGAATGCCTTCAGCTAAAACAGGCCTATATTTGATAAAAACACATCAATGTTTGTCTTGAGCTAAAACTGTTGTGGGAAGCCACTAACATGCCCTCTAAAATCTCTAGTTTGCCCAAAGCAGGCTTGTCTGATACATTATTGATGGGCAGCCTGCCTCTCAGTGCCATATTACATGACCAGCTCTCGTGTTGTTTGTGATTAGTTAAGGAGACTGTAGTGACCTGGTTTGCCGATGCTGAGCTCAGACAGCGTTTGGGAGAGTCCGCTAGTATCCAGCCCACCAGAGGATCCCAGGATGTCATGCACAGCATTGCGTCTGCCGGTCCTTCCAGAGGCGATGAAGTCTTCATACGTCACCTCGACATCAGTCATATCTAACGCGTTTCAACATAGCAGGGCCTGCCAAAGAGAGAGAGCTTTTATTTAAATCCACTGTCAATTGGAGTTAATACACAGAAGTCTTTCAACTTCAATCCATGGTTTTAATCAAATTTAATCATAAAGATATATTTAAACATTTTAAAAAGTTGCAATTTTTAGTCAAAAAATAAACATTAGTGACTTTTTAAGATATACAACCAATTAAAAACTTCAATTTCATTTTGTTTCATGTTGAGGTCATTTTGGATTTAAGTATAAATTCATTCATTCATTTTCTTTTCGGCTTAGTTCCTTTATTAATCTGGGGTTGCCACAGCGGAATGAACCGCCAACTTATCCAGCATATGTTTTACGCAGCAGATGCCCTTCCAGCCGCAACCCATCACTGGGAAACATCCATGCACACTCACTTTAAGTATAAATTGATATTAAAAATATTTAGTCTTTTACCCATGATTAATACACTCGTGGAGCTGAATTTTGTTGACATTTTGTATGCCAATTGACGAACCATTGTAGCATAAAAATGTATGAACATTAAAAAAAGGTTTCTTTAAGTTATTGTTTTTATTTAGTTTGAAAAGTGTATAAAAGGGATAGTTCACCCATAAATGAAAGTTTACTCACACTCAAGTGGTTTCAAAACTTTATGAATTGAACAGTTGAACATAAAAGACATTTTGAAGAAAGCTGAAAAAAATGTAACCAGTCTTAACTGTTTAACAGAAGTAAAGAAGACGACAGACTGTCCCTTTAAGAGTCACAGTTATATATAGATATTAATATTTTATTTGTGGAAAGTTCAATTAAATGCTCGTGCTATATATTTTGGTTCATTTTTCAGGTGAACTGTCCATTTAAGAGCCACAGTTTTACATAGATATTAATATTTTATTTGTGTACGTCTCAATTAAATTTTCAGAATGTTTATGTTATATATTTTGGTTGTATTCGTAAGATAAAATTCAATACAAAATGTTATTATGATGCATCAAAATGTCTTTTTCATAATGTAATTACTAATACATTTTTTGACTTACTACTGGGCCACATGCAGGTTCCAATTTTTTGGGGATTTGTGAAAGTTAAAAATATGAATTATATTTTATTATGTTATGTTATTTCATTCATTCATTAAATCAGTCATTCATATCTGTTTTCCACTGGTCAGTCAAGTTAGCAATTCCATTCAACCTGACATGAAATGCAGCAGAAAAAGAGTGGAAATATACATCTTTTAAAAACACTGAACATTGTACTGCTCCCAAACCTCTGAATGCATGTCATAAATGTCAAACAACTGTTTCTATTACTAGTCAGCATATGAGCAAACCATTAGGAATCCCAAACAATGTAAAGATTACATAAGGAGGCATATAATCTGTGCTCAATAAGAAGATAAGCTTGGATGAGAGACTGTTTATTCAGTCTCACATCTGCGATCTCCTGCATTTCTAATTGTCCTCCTGGATTCATTTCTTTTCTGAGATTCTATTTTTTAATGTTGTGTAAAAATAAAATGAAATGTTGTTTTTCCTTGTTTTTTAATATAAGAGTCCCCAGGATAATATTATCACAATACTTCATTATACTACTATCATTATACAATAGCATTGCCATTTTTTAATTATTTAAAATATATATTTTCTGTAATACATTGCAATTTATTACCTTTTTTCAACTTCAAATGAAGTCCCCAAAGAAAAACTTTGGCAACATACATTTTAACTTAACTGAAACACTTCTCTATTTGTTTATCTCATTTTACTTTCATTGCTACATGGCAAAATGGGATTGTCAAGTAGACAAACTGACCAACAGATTAATAAAAAGCTGTCATAAATGTTGTGTGCACCTTTCTGCGATGACATCATTTTTAATTTACTAAAACAGCATGCTGAAGGTGACTTCGCTCACTAGAAAACACCACCATCTAGTGAACTGTAATTGAAGTATTGATATTGATTTTATTATTCAACCAAATAGTAAAATAAAATACTGGTGATATATCAATATGGGAATCCGTGTATCGGATAATATCAAGATGTATCAATACTTTCCCTAACCCCAACTGTGATCGCTTTAGTGAAACATGCCAAAACACGTATGGCACAAATCTGCAAGATTATCTGGAATTTTGTTGAACTAAATATCAGGATGTAAGGACGGTCTTCCCTGAGCTCACGGTTATATTTAGCTCATGTTATCATCTCAGCACAGTCATTCTCAGCTGTTGCCTTTAAAATGATGCCACTGTGTGGAGAAACACCCAAAAGGAGGTCATCATTACAGGGCTGATTCACAGTACTAAAAATAAAGGAAAAAAAAAAAGAAAAAGAAAAATAGAGTTGGATTTCGCATACAATGCTTATTCCATTCCAAATTACTTTACCTGATGTGGCTATACCCAAAAATGTATTATTTTACTTATAAAAAGTTCACTGAAATTAAATATAAACTAAATTTATAAAACAAGATAAAAATATTTAATTTAATTGCCAAAGAAATGTTTCTCATATTATTGTAATTTAGTTTAAATACTGTATTAAAATTACAAACTAACACAAAAGCAATACAAACTACATAAATGTATTTTTTTAAATTAAATGTAACAAAACAAAATTATAAATAGCCTTAAATAAATTTAAATGAACACTAAAACACACAACTAAAAGCTATTAAAATCAATCTGAAATTATTTTTATATTGAAAAAAGATATTTTTTTATATTACAGGGAAAACAAAATTAACTAACTGTAAATGTCCTTGATTTTAGGTTGTTGTCAAGGAAATACTGCTTGTTTGAATTACTTTCACTTAAAAAAAAAACTAAAATACAAAATAAAACAGAACCATATTTAAAAACCATGTAGACATAATAAATCAAAAGAGAAAATAATGACAAAAAACAACAACATCGAGTGCAACCCTCGGTGCTGGGAAACACCCATACACTCTCATTCACATACTACGGGCAATTTAGTTTATCCAATTCACCTATACCTCATGTTTTTGGTCTGTGGGGGAAACCGGAGCACCCAGGGGAAACCCACACGAACATGAGGAGAACATGCAGTCTCCACACAGAAAGGCCCAACCGTGACTCAAACTAGAGACCTTCTTGCTGAATAAGTTGAAAATAACTCAGCATTTTTACTGTAGAGAGTGCACTTTTTTTTTTTACACAGAAAAGAACAAGATTGTTGTTGAATGGTGTGGAGATGGCTGTGCCTCTTTTCTGTGTAATATAGGTATTTCAATAACTTACATGCAAAAGTAATGTATTAAAAATATTGGTATTCAATATCATTTAAGATGAACACTGAATTTATTTTAGCAAATGTAATGCTTTCTGTCTGTAATACAGTAGATATACGATTGCAATAAATTTGTTATTCTGTTGCTCAGCGAACACTGAATTTTATTATAAGCAAATTTGAATCCAAATTCAAAGCAAATGCAAATAAATTGTCAACTTTAATGTTTCAATAACTTTTGGTAACATAAAATAGCATGGATGAAACAGCTTTCCATCATTATTCAGCACAATATATATTTATGTAAAAATAAAAACAAGACATTTATTCTAACCTCTACTTTAAAAAAAAAATCAGTCATCATACTAAATTGTATTATATTGTAAATAATTAAAAAGTTCTTGCTGACAAACTAGTTTGAAGGATAGTGGGTGATTATTATTTTGGGGTTGAACTGTAATCCTTTTAATCATTCTATTAAATATGATTGCTATAAAAAACATTGCTACACTTAATGTTCTTATATAAAATTATAGATTTTTTTACTGTAATATTGATTTCCACAAGTCAAATCATCATCATCATTCTCACAAAAAGGCGAACTGAAACAACATCAATGATATTGAACAAAACAGCTAGTTTTGCCTCAATTTAACTCGAGTTCTGCTCCAAAACCAAAAATTATGGACTAATAGAGCATAAATGTAATAGTTTATATCACGTGAAAATGAATAAAACATAAATGTACTGCGGCTACCCGGTGTCGTCCTTGACATGTCACGTGTACTCGATTTATAACATCATATCAAAACATAGCCTAGCATATCATACCCACATGACATATCTAGACATGACAGCTACAAGTGGCCATCCCAGTGGAGAAATTCCTACATTTACAGTCCAGCACATTAAGCTTATATCAACGAAAGGGTTATATAAATCCGACAAGGTGCAACACAGATGCTAATGAAACAAGCGCGCGACCGTCTAAAATCATATACTCAGAAAGCCGAACGAGTCTGCAAATTGTACCTGTTTTAGGCTGGACGGTTTCCTATAATTGTCAATGCTGTACAGTTTTGTCGCTCCGGTTTACTTCAGTTGGATGCAACGGTGGCGGTGCTGCTGCTGCTGCTTCAGTCCATGAGTCTGCAAGTGAAGATAGAGATGACGTATGCGCTTAACCGAGCGATGCTGATATGCGAGGATTATCCCAAACCATTCTATCTGCTTATGCCCAGTAATGCTGAGGAGTTTGATTCATCTCCGTGACTCGAATCTTTTGAACTCGTTCACTGATTCGTTCAGTGAGGGCTTGTATCTGTACACACACTGGCGGATTGCACTTGTCAACTTGCATGACGCATTTCCTGTATTTATCAAAAGAAGAACTTTGAATAACACACAAAAAAACCTTGTATTGCAAAGATGTATGTTTTATTAAGCTTTATGTTAATAATTAGCACTTAAATATTCTGTACAGAGGTACCTATTCAAAATTAATTGTAGTACCTTTAAAGGATACTGCATAAGACATTTTTACAAAACAAACATACATCTCAGATTCATAAAAAAACACTTAAACACTTAACATTTTACACTTAAACACTTAACATTTTACACAAATTATTAAAAACAAATCTAGCATAAATTACTTTTACAATGCACTGAATGTGATGCATGATGGGATTTGCTAAACTTTAAACTTTGTAGAGGTAGGGACAGTGTCTGGAATTACATAATAATAATAATAATAATAATAATAATAATAATAATAATAATAATAATAATAATAATAATAATATTTTTTTTATTCAGACAATGGCTGCTTTCACAACTGCCCACAATGTCCATACTATTTATAAGCTTAGGTGAAAAAAAGATTCAAAGGGTATAGGCAAAACAATAAATGAAAAAAAATACAGTGACAATAATGTTGTACATCCATATTACATTCAAATTGCATACATTAATACTTTATAATTCACAGTGGTTGCAAAGTAATAATTTTTTTCAAAATACTGTAAGTGTCTACCTAAGAGAGAGTGCAATTTCAGATGCAGCCTTTTTCTTTTGTCACATACTGTTTTAAATAGTATGTATGCAATTTCAGACGCAGCAGTTGTTTTGGGTTTCATCATAGATAGTTTCCAGTAAAACCGTATAAAAACAAAATCAACTTTTTTTTTTCTTCACCACAACATCACCATAAAATTAACCACATTCTTGTGAAGAAATTATATATGTATAACTACAATTGAAGCAATTGAAGTAACCTCAAAATTAACCATAGTTTTAGTTGTAATAAAACCATAAACTAGTGTTGAGTTGTTTTATTTGTTTGTACGACAACAGTATCTATGCAAATGACATTTTAGTTTCCTAATTTAAAACAACAGCAATTTACTGTAGTTTAATTGCTATTTTGTAGTATAGATGAGTAGTACTATAATTTAATAGTCTATATTTATAACAGTTTAAGGTACTTTTTAAACAATCTAGTTTGATACTCAGTGAGAATTACTCAAATATGTCTCATTTAAATAAATCATTGTTGCACATATGTTTTCATTGAGGAAATTTCAGAAAGTGCAGCTGTTGCTCTGATTTTGACATGCATTTCTCACCACATAGGCAGATGTGCTGGGATGCCACCCAGCATTCAGTCTTTAAACAAGGGCCTTATTGTTTGACAACTCATCCAAAAACACATGCTGATTGTTGCATAATAGGGGCAAGTGAACAATATCCTTACACAGATTAAAACATAAAAATACGGTGCAATATGGCATCTGCAATGGAGTATAATTAGGCTACTTGAGTATTTTTGTAAATAGTAGCTTTAGGTCTGGAAATATGCCAGTAATACATAAAATAATACGACAGATAATCTGTATAAAAACAATCTGCTAAAGTAATTATACATTTAGTGAGTGAATATCAAAAGAACGTGAATAATAACATAAAATAGGCCTATTATTTTATATCATTTTTGCCGGTCGCCTCCCCCGTCCCACCTAGCGGCCAGATACAGGTACTGCGCCGCGTTTATTTGCAGGGAAACGGGAAAAGACCAATCAAAAATAAGGATACTAGCATGTGGAACCGCTACCCAGAAGAGCATAGTTGCTACAGCATCGTCCTTAGTGTCTCATCAGGGAAGAAACATGGAGGAAATTGACGGTAAGGCTTTAAATAAACAATAGACGCCTATGTAAAAATTGTTAAGAAGATGTATGGAACCTCTAAAACGCAGTCTGCTTGCTTGTGTAAAGGAGAGCAGCTTTGGTTTGTGTAGTGCGGTGTTGTTTGTGTGGATCACCATGGGAGAGAATGACGTCTTGTAGGAACGTACTGACAATTGAATGAAATGTATTTTTAAAGTGTGTGTTTTTTTATGTACAGTATGTATGTAAGTATGATAGCATATGTTGTTTTGCTTTTTGACGTTTGATTTATGCAAATTAGAATACAATCCTAATGACATTTCAATGAAAATTGTCCCTTATGTTTGTTAAAAGCTAAAAAGCAAAGGTCAAATTTATATGTCGTTTAGGCAAGATTATTTAGTTTCTTCTCTACTAACTGGCATCCTTATTTCGATTTCTCAGTTGTTTTACATGGACTGACAGGAGTGACCTATTTTCAGATCTTTCTCCTGCTTGATCTGTTCTCATTTGTTGGGCTAATCTAAAGCCACTGTCTCTGAGTGAAGTAGACACATATTAGACACACCCAGACAGATTAAACTACCTCATTGTTTTGTGTGTGTGTGTGTGTGTGTGTGTGTGTGTGTGTGTGTGTGTGTGTGTGTGTGTGTGTGTGCTTTTTTTTTTTTTTTTAAACCATTTGTTTGTGTGGTAATCTGTTGCCATTTTTATGTTTTGTTTTTGTCTTCAGAATCTCCTCCCATTTCTGAAGAGCTGGTGCCCTGCAAAATATGTGGAAGGAGTTTTTTTCCGAAGGTTCTGGTAAGTGTTTCTGCATATTTACGAATGATGAAGTGATAGCCAGATATAGGTTGATATTAATTATGCAGCTATTTATAAATTATTTAGCCATTTGTATAATCAAAAACAGGACATTTTTAAATGAGAAGTTTAAGTTAGACGTGCTGTTATTCAAAGTAGTTTATATAATACATTTATGATACATATATGTAATAAAATACAACAGTAAATTATATAAAATCTAATATAATAAACAACGGTATGTGACCCTGGGCCACAAAACCAGTCATTTTGGAAAAATTATTGTATTATGATAAGACAATATTTTGCAGAGGTACAACTAAATGAAAATCTGGATCCTGTGGGTGTAAAAAAATCTAAATATTCAGAAAATCACCTTTAAATTGTCCAAATGGTGTGCATATTACTAACCAGAAATTACATTTTGATATACTGTATTTACAGTAGGTAAAAATGTACTCAATATCTTCAAGGCTCTGAAAAGTTTATAATTTAATATATATAAATAAAATATGTAAAAAGTATACCCGTGCAACATGACATGACTTTTTGTGGTCCGTGGTCAAATTTATTATAAAAACAAACATGCATGAAATTGTTATTGTTGGTACTTCAAAATACTTTGAATAATTATTTATTATTTAAACTTTTAGGAAGTCTTTCTTTTAAGAATATTCAGAGATTGTGGTATTCACAGTGTTGTTCATCACAGCCCTAAATGCTTGAAGATTTTATAAGCTGTTTACATTATATTCTGGCCTGCAAACTATCTGAGATATTGACTGCAAATGTTTTTATAGGCCTTCTGTACTTCTGTAACAAACAGTAAAAAAGAACTGTTACAGAAGTTATGTTGGTTAATGCATTAAATTAATTTGATCTAAATATTTGTAGATTTTTACATACAATAGTATATAATATAAAAGTATTATTAAATATTATGTTTCAGTTTGTCCAATACACTCTATTGCAATGTTAAAGTGCAAATGCAAGCATAATGTAAACTTTACTGCTGACTGCATCACTTCCATTTTTAAGTTGCATTAAGTTACAGTGTTACAGAACAAGCAGCCAAAAAATTTCATTTGTATTTTTATTTTTTAATAACACAACATATTACAATTTAAAAGTCCTGTTTTGGGTTTCAATTTGAAGATTTAAGTAATTCCTGTTATTCAATGCTACATTTCATCATCACTTCGTTCTCCAGTCACACGCTCCTTTATAAATCAATTTAATATGCTGATTTTTGTTTTTGTACAAACATTATTCATTTTTGTGAATCTTTGATGACTTGAAATATAAATCTTTTGTAACACCATAAATTGTCTTTAGTCTCCCGTTTTATTAATTTAATAAATCACTGCTGAATAAAACTATCAGTAAAAAACAAATACTGATCTCAAACATTTAAATGGTAGTTTACATTGAGTTACCTAGCAATAGACTAAGCACTTATGTTGTAATGTAGATGCCAGATCAAGATTAGCGAGGCATGCATTTCTCACAGGTCACTATGTAAACACAAAACCTGGTTTGATCACTCAATCAGTGCAGTGCTGTCACTTATCTGACACCCGCCTGTCTTTTTTCCTGTTCCAGAAAAAACATGTGCCGATCTGCCAGAAGACAGCGGCCAAGAGGAGGAAGGTGTTCGATTCTGGCAGGCAAAGAGCAGAGGGGACCGAAATTTCTACAGTCAAACCCATAAAACCAAAGGTGAGGAAACAACCACGTCCCACTGAAACACTACAGAAACACTTACACACTATGGTTCTATATACTGTATATGTTGGCATATACGGTCCCTCTCATGTTCGCAGATGATGTGTAGTGAACTGTAAGTGATTACAGTCAGTATATTATACAGACTGCTGTATATTCAGCAGCAGTGTTGTTCACTGTCACCGTAAAATTTATCTTCAGTAGCAAAAGTGCTGCTTGTCATCATCATATTAAGGTATGTTACAGTTAAAATGAACTCTGGTGTTATTGCTCTGTTAATATGATTCATTTGAATAAGTGTGAGTGCAGCCATTTAAACATTCATACCCACCAAAAAGTGGAATGAGTCTGCTAAAAAAAACAAACAAACATAGATTGGTTTCTAAATCAACTGTGGTGTAGTTTGACTGAATTATGAATGCAATGGGGACCAAAGATATCTTAACAAACTGAAAACAGAACATGGTGTCGTAAGATGTGAAAATAATATGGACTGATAGCTCAAGCACGGGGTCTGTTCCATGAAACCAGATTAGCTGGCTACTCGAGTTTCAGTTAAGTTTACAACAATCCTGGGTTTTAGGTACCATGAAAGTAGCTTGGCTTGAATCACTCTTTGTCGCCATGGTATCTTATTTCACCAATTAACTTTGAGTATTCTCTGACCTAATAAACACACTCCCCAGTTTCTCTGATTTAGGATTAAAGGTCACGATATCGGAAAACACTTTTAAAGAAATAAGTTATCTAGTTTTAGCAAAGATTATTCATTATAATTATTTTATCTACTTTGTAAACATATTATATCTGTAATCCATTATGCATGAGCAATTTTAGTTTAATAACCTTTTTTTGTTCAGATGCATATAAATTCACGAATAGCTGCAATATTAATGAGCTTAATTTAAATAATTAGATTAAGCTTTAAAAAATACTACGGATTTGCTTTTTATGAGTGATCTGTTATACAAACTAGCTTCACAACTTCACTTGCATTAATAAAGCAAGTTTTCTTTAATCCTGAGTTTGTTCAGCTACCATCATGGTACAGGTCATTGCCACAATGTCGCACATTTTTTATTTCATTTATCTGTGTGACGGAGGAAATCATGCCTTTGATTTGACTCATTTACATCTTTCATCAGCTCTTTATAGGATCTTAAATGATATAAATACCAATATATGCAAACACTCACAACAAGTGTTTTTTTTGCTTGTTTGTTTTATTTCTGTCTTGAAAAGAAAGAAATGCTAAGTGAACCAGGACTAAATGCATCCTTTTCTAATTCAATATGAACCAAAACTAAGAGAACTGAACTATATATAACTGTAAATGTGAACACAGCCATATTAGTAAAAAAACAACATGAGCATAAACGCAAAGGATCCTTATGTTTTACTTTATTTCGTGCATCATTGCTAAAAACTACTGGCAGCAACAACAACAAAAAACCTTATTTAAAGTTTATACGGCCCTGACACACAGCTGGAAATTTAACAAACTTTGAATATGTAACCACTGAGGTGGGACAACAAAGTCAGAATTTCTGCAAACTCCATAAAAATAAATGTGTACATGTGTGGCTTTAAAAAAAAAAAGATGTATATACAATGTTTTCAGTAATTTGCTAATATATATATATATATATATATATAAGACGGTGGCAGAGGTGTTTCTTACTCATCTCAATCAAGAAGGAAGGTCTTGTATGACTGCATCGAAATTCACAACAAATCCAAACAATTCTGTACATAATAATTTTATTTTATTAAGTTTGTCAAGTTTAATTAAATTTTTAAATTTAAAAAAAGAACAGAACAGTGAAGCATGTTTGCCTTTAACCTTGTTTCCACTATGGAATGAATTCATTATTCAGTGCAATTCAAAGGGGAAGAAAAAATAAAAATAATATTGAGAGATATAATTCAGAATTACAAGAAAAATAAGAGTTATGAGTTAATTAATATTTATGAGTTTTTATTTCACTGTGCGACCTTGTTTTGCAGTTGCAAATTTATTACTTGCAATTTTGTGTGCAGATTACACATTTTTAACAGCAGCACCAGAGAAATGAAAGTTGTTTTTTTTACCTCAATTCTTTATCATTTAGTCCATCAAATGATCATGAACGGTTTCACCCACATTTTTGAGGGCCACGTTTATATGACCGTTTTTTCTCAACTTTCTAAATAATCCCAAGAGCTTATTTGAAACATTGACAAATAAAGCTTTGTTAACACAATAAAGCCTCCAGTGAACATCCCAGATTCAGCCTCAAGCCAAACATAGCAAATGAGAAAAACACTTCGGTCTTAAACAGAACCTTCTGTTCTGACACTATTCCTCCACGGCTATTCCCATATCACACCCCATTGTCCTGAATCTTCTGAAACCCCTTTTATGTTTCAGTTACAAAGTTCTTCCAGCAGCTCTAAGTCTGATAAAGTAAGTTGAATGTTTGACTTTGTATATTGTTTTTGTTTTCCCATCACTGAATTTTGTGTCTCACCATGTTACTCCTAATATTAAGGGCCCTCAAATTCTTTAACATTCTGAAAAATCTTGTTGTTAAAAATCTGTGGCTTTCAAATATTATCCAAGGCAGTATTCAAGACAGTCACACTAGTACTTCTGCTGTAATGACAACGTATTTTGCTTTCACATTACAAGAGGTTTTAGTAGATTAAAGGGATGAAATTTTCACAAAAATATAATATGTAATAAAGTAGTTGTAAAAATTGTTTAACCTCTTCCACTCTGCAGCTATTTTGGGGTTTTCTGCCTGGATTTTCCTACCCAAATTGAAATGCTTCCCATACCCACATTCAGAGGTGTAGCTGCAAAATGTTGGTATTTTTATTTTACTTCTTAAAGTCACATTTGGAAGTGTACCCTGCAGACAGTTGTGTTTGTTTTCAGGACATCAGCTAAATGTTTTTTCACTCTCTCATCGTCTATGCAAAAGTTATGCTATTCCAACTGAATGGAGGTGTAATACCATTGTTGTTGTTGTTGTTGTTGTTGTTGTTGTTTTGTATAATTCCCATCTGCCCAAATTTGAACTTTTCCCATACCTCCATACAGTGGTATAAATGTAAAATATCAGTGTCTTTCAACAGAAAACCCTTTGAAATTACATGACAAACTGCTGAAACTGATAAATATTATTTAATATGTTTTTTGCCTATGTTTTTTGCCTACCAAAATACTAGGAGCTTTTTTGTTTTTGTTCTAAAGCCTCTCTTTGAAAGTGAAAACCTCAGGCCATGTGTGCATATTTTTTTTATATTAGAAGATGTGATCAAACATTTTTTTAGCCTATAGTATGCAGTATGCAAGAGTTATTGTAATAGAAATATTGAAATTTAGTTGTTGTTGCTTACAGTAAAATAAATGTCAAAGTGATGCATATTAGCAGAAAATAGAGATATTTTCAAATGCTGCTATTTGTATCAGATAAATACTACTGCATATGTTTTTGTCCTAATATGAACCAACTCCATACTAGGCATTTATTTTCTTCTGAAATTTGTTTTTGAAAGTGTGTAACTCAGGCCCTGTGTGTTTTTGTGTTCTGTGGGTTTTTACAGTAACCTAAATGTTAAAGTGATGCCTATCTGCAGAAAACAGTTTCTAAGCTTTCGATTGGTACCATATTTACTGGTCTGATAAATACTGTTTTATATGTTTTCTGTTATATGAGCAGTAGATGCTTTTTATTTTTGTTTGTAACTCAGGCCCTGTGTGCTCTAGGAAATTGCAGACAGTTTTGTTTAATACTAGAAAATGGAAAAGAAGAATTTTGACTCATCATGTAGTATGCAAGAGTTGTTGTATGTTAATGGGTGTGTGTGAATTTAAGTGTAAATTAGTTTCTCACAGTAACATAAATGTCAAAGTGATGCTAATCTGTATAAAAGAGAGATTCTAAGCTTTCAAATGGTACCATGTATAGGGCTAATGTCTGCACAATTTAAAAGGGTTCAAATAGTAAAAAAAAAATGAACATAAAATTATTATAAAAAAACAACAACATTTCCCTATAAAGTAAAAGCCATGCGCCTAACCAGGTTATGTTCCAAATTTAAAGTTTATATCATAAAAAAATATCGTTGTTCCTATGACAACAATTGTTTAGTAAATATCCAAACGATAGCCACAGGGTGATATCCAACTCGATGCAGTTCTTGTCACAAACCCATCAATTTCTTTCACAATAACAGGTCTATCGCAAAAAAAATATATATGGAAATATGAAAATTTGATGGTGATCCACTCGCCATTAGGCCATCCAAGATGTGTTCATTTAGTGATTTCATAAAATGCAAGTCAATGGCTAATGACATTTTGAGTACAAAAGAAATGTACAGGCAGAACAAAATTAATATTCATGGCTCTCGAGGATATATTGAGGGGAAAGTAATCAGTCTGTGAATGAAACAAAAAATTTTATACAACCATTACAAACAGTATCCGGTCACGTGTGAGTTTGCACCATAATCTCTTTAGTCGTGCATGCTCTCAATTTTGGCATTTAGATTACCATTGCTGTCATCAGAAATTTTAGTAGTTAATCATTGTACGCTTTGGAAGTCATGTAGCTGGTGATTTAAAACATTTATAGCATCCTGCATTTATTTTGGCTAGTGACAGTTTAGTTAATTTTTGCATCTTTTTTTTTAACTAAACGTTTGCATTTAAACAGCCCGAACCACCCAAGAAGCAGTCCAACTGGCGTCGAAAACATGAAGACTTCATTGCCACTATTCGTGCTGCCAAATCCATAAACCAAGTGATGAAAGATGGCGGACCTCTTCCTCCACCCCCTCCTCCATCCTATGATCCAGGTTAAAAACCTTTGTTTAGTGACACATGAACTAATTTATAGCGGTATTGACAAAAAACAGTAACCGCAATTGACTGTTTCAGATTATATCCAATGTCCCTATTGCCAGCGGCGCTTCGGTGAGAATGCAGCAGATCGACACATCAAGTTCTGCAAAGAACAAGCATCCAGAATCTCCAATAAGAGCAAGTTTGCTGGAGTTGATAAAGCCAAACCTCCAGCCAGGACTCAGGTGAGGCTACGCAGGTCACTTGTTAGGATAAACCAAACCAAACTTTGGTGGCGTTTACACTAGGGCTGGGAATCTTTAGGAACTTCATAATCCGTTTTGATTCTGGGAGTCATGATTTGATTCCAAAACGATTCTTGACCTACATTTTTTTTTCATCTGTGCGAATACATCTTTACATTTTAACCAGAAGTTAAAATGTTAGTTAACTTAATTTTATACTAAAATGTCTGTAAACAAGGAAGTAAAGCTTGCAAATTGATTGATTAAAAATACTGTCTGTGGCATTTTACTCAGTTGCACCATTTGTTTACAGCATTTTAAGCTGATTAATATAAACATTGCTTCTCACGTCTGCAGTACAAACCTCCTGCACCAAAGAAGGCAAACTCTCCCACTGCCTCCAGCGTGTCTTCTCGTCTACCTCAGCGCTCAGCTTATGGCCAAGGTGCTGGCACAGGTAAGGACTCACATTATTTTTATTAGTTGGCCTGTCATTGACAGATTTAACCCATTATCCCCCCTTGTTATTTAATCAAAATTCAATATTGCACAGCTTGATGCAACCAGCGTTCCTCTACTTTTTTTCCCATCATTATTTATGCAGTAGTTTTACACACACATGTGACTTTTCTTTCTGTATTCAGGATTTCCATTTTAGTTTTAGCAATTTTGTTACTACATACCTACAGCAGTATTTGGTCCATATTTTGTGATGATAATGTATTATCATATTATCATATTCTGCTAAAAAAAAAAAAAACACTTTAATTGTGTACAATGGGGTATATGCACTCAGACTTTTTTTATTTTCAGTCAGTTAAATTGTTGCACTATTACAAAATTGCCACGTTTAAGATATGATTTCTTTAAAAATCAATGATCTTCATTGCCTTATTGATATGTGATATAAAGCGGGTATCAGACCGGACAAGAAGCACTGCATTAAATTCCATTTTTCCTGTCATGTCTTTAAAATATATTATAATTTATATATATATATATATAATTTATTTTACTCAAGTTTTTTCAATGGAGCGCTAGCCTGCTCACTTTCATCTTGTTTTATGCTTGAACAACTAAATGAAAGCTTAGGTCTATTTAACTGATTGCATTTTAATCACATTACAACATCAATGCTATAAAAGAAACCTTATGAAATTGGAAATAGTCACATAAACCTTTCACCGGAAGTTTATCGTTGGCTGAAAAACACTAGCTGTGCATATACCCACAGAATTTTTTACATTTATCATTATTAGTTTACAAAATAAAACCAAAAATGAATTTTACTTAAATGCAAAACTTAAAATCATAGTGCTGAAAACTTTCAATTGGTTTCTAAATTTTGGCTACACTATAAAATGTTTTCATATATAAATAACGTACAACAGATAAGAAAGTGTAAGAGCAGTTCATTTTATATTTAGTATTATTATATTAAGAAAATAGAAAAGCAATTATTTCAATAATAATTAGATGTTTTCATTACATGGCATATTTCTGTTAATTCTAAATAATACAATGAAGAAGTGAAAGAAAATCATCTGTCCATTTCTCTTCCTTCTCAGGAATTCCTAGCAGCAAATCCTCATCCACTGGCTCAATAAAGAGCACACCATCAGGATACTCTCCGTTACGAAACAACTCATCTGACTTGACCAGCCCTCCGTCTGAGTAAGACAATCCCTCACCAATCCTGAATCCTGACACTTTCTCCAGCCTTTAAGACCAACATCATGCTTGTTTTTACAGAGGGAACATGAAACCCAAGGGTATGGTTTCACAAAGCTCACTGAGAAATCCATCTACTGGTATAGGAATGAACAAGAAGAAGATCCAGAATGCAGATAACTGTATTTCAAGGTATGGCATTGAGCTTTTGTGATTTATGGCGTGAAGAGTTTTACTTCTAGCAGCTCCACAATTGTCTGGAAGTCAATCGGTCAATTATTTATTTGATTAATTGGACACAACTATTATACTTTATTTGAATGTAGATAATTCATTGTTAAAAATATTATTGCACATCCTGCCCAAAGTTGTCTTCCAAACAATGTGTTTGGGATTCTAGTTTGATGGCTACATCTTTCTTCAAGTCTTTTTATTGTTATTGCTCTACTAAAAATAGTTATTGGACTTGTTGAATTTTAAACCTTTAAATACATTTAGCCAAAATTGTTGCACTCACGTTATATTGTGCTCCATTTGTTATAGGGAAGCACATTTCTGCTACTGAAAAACATATTATTAAAAAGTTAAATGTGACTTTGTATCTGACAGTTTTGAGGAATGTCTTACAATTGACTGTTTACATCTTTGTGTCTTCATATATTCTCCAAATTGCGTGATGTGGACACACTTTTGGCATGTTCCATAATTTTTAAGAAAAAAAATCTCACAATTCTGACTATTTGCATGTTTATTAAGTGGAAATAGCTAGATATAAACCCATAATTCTCAGAATTGTGTGACATAAGCACAATTTATGTTTGCCCAGCAATTTTGAGAAAAACGAGATGTTGGCTCACATATACGGAACAAAAAAGTTCCTTACTGTATAATATGCATTTGCACATTTATTTCTTACAATTTACAGTAAGTTTTTAATTTTTTTTGTTACAGTCATACTGTACTGAATTCTGATCAGAGGTGTAGAGATGTTCTAATATTGGTATGAATAAAAAGTAACAAAAAAAACCATTTCTTTACACTTGCAGTTTACTAATGCTGCTCAAATGTGGCATTAATATACTGACACCAAAATATATTTTGTAGAAATATAACTGATGTAAATGACAAAAACAAAGTTTAAGGCTGATGTCTCTATTTTCACAGAAGCAGCAAATGTTTATTTTGTTTTAGATTTATTTGTATTTGTAGTTTGATTATTTATTTATTGTGGACAATACGCTTTAGTAAATCAAGACATCACAAATTCTTCTGTAAAATACAATAAAATAAACAACCTAATTTATGCCATGTAGCCTACTACAGAATGCAGGTAAAGCACTCTGAATTAAATTTGATTTAGCAAAAACTCCTATTAATGATGATTAATTTAGCTCAAATAGCTGAAAAGAAAGTGTACGCTTATACCTTAATGTGGCAGTAAGTACTTTTCCACTTTAAAGGAAACTTCTCTGATGTCCCTAGAGTGTGCATGTGACGTTTCTGCTCAAAATATAGCACACACACACACACACACACACACACACACACACACACACACACAC
>CAIGQW010001086.1:1588815-1599800 GCA_903798125.1 Danio choprae
ACACACACACACACACACACACACACACACACACACACACACACACAAAATATAAAAAGTTTTGAAACTGCCCCTTTTACACTTTTTCCCAAACTGTACCTTTTTGGTGACTGTCGCTTTAAATTTAAGTGAGTATAAAAGATCTCTCTGTTTTAGGCCAGTTTTCCTACCGTGCTTTGCCTGCATTGGCTCATAAACATCTTGGATTTCTTCTTTCACCAGGAATGATATGAAAAACGAAAACGACATCAATTACTCCACAACAGGCACCAAGTTTTGCCATGAGTGTGGGACCAAGTACCCCGTGGAGTCGGCCAAGTTCTGCTGTGAGTGTGGGGTAAAACGAATGTACATTTAATAAGTATGAACACAAATTGTACAAATGTAGAAAGACTGACTCACTGTAGCTCAAAAACTGAGCTTTCTTTCCAACCCTCTAATATACTTGGCGAATCCATGTGCTGTACAAATATCTTTTATCCCAAGTAAATTTGATCCCAACCTTTTGCTTAGTTTTGTTTTTATATGGAAAAAGTGCAATATTGGTTACTGCTACAAAATAAGTATTATCACTCTTATATTTACACACAGAAAAGAACGTTTAAATGAACTTTTATTGATCTAGGCCTTAAAACGGGACCATATCATGCCGTTCTGATGTTAACAGGGCAGTATCTTAGTGTAGTTTGCTGTGTGAGGGAATTTAAGTGCTATGGTTTATTATTTAATTCAATTTGTTAGGGTAAAAATGTTTAGTATGTTTAATGCATTGACAACGGTTCTTTTTACTGAGCAATCCACATTTTGTATTTCACTTTAGTTTTTATATGTTCTCGATTGTGTTTTTAACAGTATTCCACATGAACATGTCTTGTAGAGATCCTCATTGTATATTTATTAGACACGCAGGCCATCACATCGCAAGTCCAGCATATTTACACATTCAAAACATAAAGGCAACTTGAAATGTCATGTCACATCCTTCAAAAGCAGACAAGCTTATGGAAAAAGTAGCTTTACAATGGTATGTTATTGCTTCAGAGCCTTATCACTGCTGTCCAGGGAGGAGAGGTAAAGATCCATGCTGGTCTCAAGCTTAGTATGCATTTCAAGCATCACCCTGTACCTTGTAATGCTTGTACTACTGCTGCTCTGACAGCGTATGTTATATCTTCTGAATACCTGCTAAATGGATTATGACACAAATGTTGCCATTAAAAAACCCCCAGAATGGTTAAAATGGCTCCTGAATTGATCCCACATAAATAAAGGGGTATAAATGCTCAGATTGTGTCTTGATTGATGCTTGTTTTATTCGGGACTGAAAATTTAACCGATTAAAAAGATTGAAGATTTTGTCATCATTTACTCGCCCTTTACTTGTTTAAACCTTTGAGTTTTTTCCTTCTGTTGAACACGAAAGAAGATATTTTGAAGAAAGCTGCAAAACGGTAACCATTTACTTCCATAGTATTTGTTTTTCCTACTATGGATGTCATTGGTTACTGGTTTAAGCTTTCTTCAACGTATATTCTTTTGTGTTCAACAGAAAGAAGAAACTCATGAAGGTTTGGAACCACGCTGGAGCTTGAGTAAATGTTGAACTCTCCCTTTAGGTTTGCTTGGTTTATTTATTGAAGAAAAAAAATATGCTTATATCATAAATAAATGTTTATTACGCTTCCTGATTTATAGCTTCTCTTTCTAGTGTTGTTCCAATGCCCATTATACAGTATGTTAGACATGGGGCCTCATTTATAAAATGTGCAAAAACCATTCTAAATTTGTTCTAAGATATTTTTGGATTAAGTGTGATTTTAGAGAATCTGAACGTGTGCAAAAACCCTGTGTGCACGCCTTTCTTCCTGATGTGACATTTATAAATAGCAAACATCATGAACATCAGATCTCCTCCTTGTAATTACTGTCAATTATTATAATTACCATATAAAAGGGCACATGCCTCAATATAAAACATTTCTATACTTGATAATGATGAGCACAAAGAACAAAAAACTTTTCTGAGCCTGAAATTAAGCTGCTGCTGGCAGAAATAGAGGTTCCACATGGACCATTTTAGAAAAAAAAAACTGATATCACATCATAAAAATTAATTATTACATGATTATGGTGACAGGTTTAAAAAAAAATTTACATTTATTTTAGATTTATTTGTATTTATAGTTTGATTATTTATTGTGGACGTTACGCATTAGTAAATCAAGACGTCACAAATTCTACTGTAAAATAAAATAAACAACATAATTTATTTCACGTAGCCCACTACAGAATGCAGGTAACGCACTCTGAATTAAATTTGATTTAGCAAAACCTGTTAATGATGATTAATTTAGTGCACATACACTGCTTTTTATTAATGTTCAAATAGCTGAAAAAAAAGTGTACGCTTATACCTTATAGTAGACTGATAGAGGGGAGAGAGGCAAAAGAAAAACTTTTTTTTTTTTTTTTTAATTCTCCCGTTCCTCCACCAGCTGAGAGATTGGTGACGTGCTGGGTCCCTGTGAAGGAATCTATCCACCCACCCGTCTTTTGGTGGCGGCTCTTTCGGGTGGCGGCATTCCCGGTCTCCTGCTCCGCTCCCGCTTTGGCGGCCAGTAGCAGGCTTCTGCATCTTTGCAGATTGCGGCGACTCCCCCGTCTTCCTGGGATGGCTTCTCTCAGCTCTATCCCACACGGTGGTGAGCCCTGCGTCCCCTGCTCCTCCCCATACTGGGAGTCGGCAGCAGGCAGACTCTTTCCTCCCCAACCCCTAGCCGCCCCGGCGCTCTCGGTAGACGGATGGGTTTCTCCTCCACTCGGGTTTACTCCCAAACACTCACCCCTCTCAGCGGCGAGGGCGTCTGGACAATATGTGCCTCCTTTTCCCAGGTTTCGGCACCAATGTAATGCAATTTACGGCCGCCGGGAAGAAGGAGGTGGAGAACCAACGACCTTTTAATAAGTTTTAATTAAGACTGCCGTCTAAACCAAAACAAACACAACATAAGTGTGTCCAGGCCTGGACCTCTATTAGCTTCCTCTGCCATCGTTCCTCCTCTTATAGTTCAGAGCTCCTTCTGTGGGATTCGAGGCCGGTGTGTATCTCATTATTTACTTGCCGGCCGCGTTCCGTTCCCACAGCTCTCAGCCCCGCCCCCTCGCCACAATATATTATAGGCTTTGAAACTAATTTAGTTACAGTTGCGTGAAGTTGGACTCATTCATTTGTAGCACCTCTGTGGCACAAATAACAATCCCGATCATACACAAAACAATGTCTGAGTTTTGAAACAATCTTGAAGATGGTAAGTTCATGGTTATTCCATTGCGCTCAGTTTTTGAGTCTGTATTTAAAGATGTAAAGCCAGTCAGAATGTTTCTGCTTGGAGCTTGCCCTTAAAATCCCATTTTGCTCAATACATTTTTGTGGTCTGAGTTCACACTTTTCTGACGTAATGCCACACGAACTATCGGGTTGAAGTGTTTTGATGAGCCCACTTTAGCCCAAACTTGGCACTGGTGCACAAGGTGTGCTCACAGACACCAGTCTAAAAGCTAAAATGAAGAAGTTGTCCCAAATGTCACACTTAAAACTTGTAATCTTTCCACGGGTCGACACTTTGTAACTCTGCACTTTTGGAAGCACATTTTGTGATGTAATACTGTTTGGTCTGTTGGCGAGAAGTCTGCTGGAAGCTTCAGCTGTTAGAATAGCCAGTGCTTGCTTGTGGTTCTTGTTCAAGTGGTTCTTGAACTCTTTTTTTGAGTTTACATCCAAACTCTGACCTTCTTATTTTTTGGTCAATATTCAGAGGGGAAAAAAGAAGCTGGAAGATAGAGAGCCTTTAAACTCACAAATGGCAAAAATATAGTCAGTACTGTGTATAAAAACAGCTAAATAAAAAATGCAAAGGCACTAAACAGAATTGGGAGTCAAGCGGTTAGATCTAATTGGAATTTCTGAAACTGAGTTCAATAATGTTTAAATCAGCAGTGTAATAGTTACACTGATGAATCTTTGAATAAAACAAACAACAAATCTATAAATTCAAGCATTTGTATTAAAAAAAAATGTACATTAAAAATCATTTTGAAAAACCTTTATTTGGAACATAGTGTAGCTTGGCTTTATAGACATTAGAGGCCACATGGATGTTTTGCTGATCGCTCTGAAATAAGTTTCATTCATTCATTTTCTTATGCTTTTCCGGGGCCGGGTCTCAGACACTTCCTCTCCCCAGACACTTCCTCCAGCTCCTCCGGGGAGATCCCGAGGCATTCCAAGGCCAGCTGAGAGACATAGTCCCTCCAGCGTGTCCTGGGTCTTCCCCGAGGCCTCTTCATAGTGGGACATGCCTGGAACACCTTCCTAGGTTGGCGTCCAGGAGGCATTCAAAACAGATGCCCAAGCCACCTCAGCTGACTTCCCTCGATGTGGAGGAGCAGCGGTTCTCCTCTGAGCTCCTCGCGGGTGACAGAGATCCTCACCCTATCTATAAGGGTGGACCCTGCCACCCTGCGACGGAAACTCATTTCGGCCACTTGTATTCGAGATCTTGTCCTTTTGGTCATGACTCAAAGCTCATGACCATAGGTGAGAGTAGAAATGTAGATTTACCTGTAAATCGAGAGCTTTGTCTTTTGGCTTAGCTCCTTCTTCACCACAAAAGACCCGGCACATCAACTGCATTACTGCTGGCGCTGCACTGATCTGCCTGTCAATCTCACGTTCCATCCTTTCCTCACTCGTGAACAAAACCCCAAGATACTTGAACTCCTCCACCTGGGGTAAGGATTTAAGTTTATCAGAGAATAAAAATGAAAAAGCTGCTTCTGTAATTAATCTAAAACTGTATTTGGAAGGCTATTATAAAATATATATATTTGCTCAATATAGTCACTTCCCAAAGCATAAATGCAAGTGAAAAAATATATATTATAGGCTTTGAAACAAATTTTGGTTAGTTACAGTGTGCAGTTGGACATTTCATTTGCAGCACCTCAGTGGCACAAATAACAATCCCGATCGTATACAAAGCAATGTCTAGTTGTGAAACATTCTTGAAGATAGTAAGTTCATGGTCAGTCATTGGAAAAGCATTGGTCTTCCTCAGTCAAATACTGAATCCTGTGAATGTTGCAAAGTGGATGGTGTCCAAGTGTTGTATACTGGTATTTCCATGCTCTGAAAAGTATTGTGCTGTTCATAGTAGATCTGTACGCTGTAAAGAATGTCTTTCACTTTGCAAAGCTTCCACTTTCGCGGTGACTTCCTCTGCTGTTTCTCCACAAATCAAACAAAAAGACGATTCAGAGAAAATATCAGTTGCAAGAGAAATCACAGTGAGGAAATTAGGGGTGTGTGATGGTGTCAAAAAGTGTTTGCCCCCTTACTGATCTATTTATTTTTTGCATTCCATTTTCACACACAGGTCTATGTACTGTAGATTTTGTGTTTTGTTTTCCATTAATAATAAAACCCTTTTTACTAATGTTATCTTTCACTAATATTTAAATTTGTTTGATGATCTGAAATATTTAAGCGTGATAAACAAGAAAGGAGGCAAACACTTTTTCACACCACTCTAAACATGTTTTTGCTAATGATAATTAAAGGATATTTTGCTTAGTGTTTTATGCTCCTGTCATGGATATGTGATATGATTAAAGGCCAGTAAAATATCTATAAGCATAAAGGGTTATTCTGTGTTGAAGTCATTTCAACTTAAACACTAAGATAGGGTGGGGCATCATATCCAGCGGTTCCGCCCCTTTTCTTTGATTCTAGAGTGCATTTTGATTGGACACAAAATCTGATTTTCCTCATCACGTTTGCTTATCCACATTTTTTCATTGTTTCGAAGCACACTAACTTTAAAGCTAACATATTCATAAGAAATCCAACAAACTTTAATTGGATTTAATGGAAATACTAACACAATCTGTATTCATTTGTATGATCTCATTTGTACGTTTAAGTACGACTTGCTCATCCCTGAATAAAAATCGTATGAATTTGTACAAATTTGCCGCTTTTCTGACAATAAATGAAATAATACATTTTCCTGATGCGATCGGGCTGGAACTTCAAAGGGATAGTTCACTCAAAAAGGTCAATTCTGTGGTCATTTACTGACTCATTTACTCATGACTTTCTAAATTTTTATGAGTTTTTTTCCTCAGTTGAACAAAAAACAAACAAAAAAAACCCCACAAAAGACAATTTTTAAAAAAAATATTGGAAACCTGCATCTATTGACATCCATAGTAGAACAACCGGTTTCCATTCTTAAGAACACCTTTCCTTTGTGTTCAGCAGAGGAAAGATGATCAAAACAGGTTTGAACAAATTGTGAGCGAGTAAGTTAAGTGATGACAGAGTTACTTTTTTTGTGAATTATCCTTTTAAATTGCAATATAAACAAAGCAAGGCTGTCTTTATGAGTCATTTCACATTCGTAAAGCATGAATAAATCATTGTCTTATTGATTCATTTAGAAACAAAACGCCATTATTAGTTTATGTGTGTGCTGTTACTTAACTGTGTGTGTATACATTCTTTTTTTGTAATATATTTTTCTTCTAAAGAAAGTAACAAAGTCTTGTTTTAGTTGTATAATTGTTAATGAATTATAATATTTTTTTTTAATGTACAAATTCTAAGGTCAATATTTTTAGGCTACAGATTAGATACGATTGGCTACAGAACAAACCATTGTTGTCCAATGATTTGCCTAGTTAACGCCTTAATTCTGTATTAATGTAACTATAATGGCGCGGCCCACGTGGAATCTGCGTGCACATTTCAGATGTTTTTTTAGACCATTATTGAGTCTATACATTTACTTATGTAAATGTGTGTAAATGTATATATTTATTTGGTTTTTATGGCAAAATTCAAATGTTTATATGATTTATTTACAACACTATTTGTAATGTAATATTTTCTACCTTAAATACAAGGTAAAAAGTGATTCTTTTTTATTTAATGTGGTAAGATTTTAGCTACTCAAAGTTATTCCGCATAAATCTGCAGATCTTTTACAAAAATCTGTGCAGAATAGTCTGGCCCTACTAATGGCTCAGGGTGGAATGCTGGTATAATAAGGGGTTAAACTAATTAATCTAGAGTAGTTATACCTTTAAACATGTAAGATTACTAGAAATCATGGCAAAGTTATTGAGTTATTAGAAATGAAATATTACAATGATATATTAAACCACAGGTGTCAATTCCAGTTCCTGGAGGGCCGCAGCTCTGCAGTTTAGTTCCAACCCTGCTCCAACACACTTACCTGTAGGTTTCAAACACACCTGAAGGACTTAATTAGTTTGATCAAGTGTGTTTAATTAGAGTTGGAACTAAACTGTGCAGAGCTGCGGCCCTCCAGGAACTGGAATTGACACCTGTGTATTACACTAGTATGTGTAAAATATCCGTTAAAAAATCTCTACATTTAACTTGGAAAATATCTGAAAAGAAATTTCAATTATAATATTTTTATTGATGATAAATATCACACACCCCTAGAGGAAATGGTTTGTTTTAAGTTACCTTTTGGTAGCACTGACATCCCAATGACTCATTCATTTCTTTCACAAGTGTATTAAAAATGACTTTAAGTTCTCCATTTAGAATTCTTGATTCACTCCCAATTATCTCCAGTTTGCTGTTAAGTCTGCAGATTTTTCTGATGGTCTGCTGTGCCTGTGAGCAGATCAGGAAGAAATCGGCAGATGAGTGAACTCATAATTATGAAAAATGACAAGAGATGAGCATACTTGTATAGAGGAGTTGCTTGTATCTTTAAATACAAATACTAACAAAGCCCATCTGTGTATGACGGCAACAGCTGACTCACTAGCTTGACTTTGTGTTCTGGAATGAGTGGGAAAAGGAGGTTTGACATTTCAGTCCAAATCTTTAGAAATCTAAACTGAAAGAACTACTGCCTAGATGCCTTTACGGTCACATATTGGAGGCTGTCATGTGTTTGGACTTTCATTTTGAGTGAGTTTTGAGTTCTGATTGACATAAATGCATTTCTTACATTTGTTGCCTGCGACCTTGCTGGCACGCCAACATTTCTGCGTGTGCAGTTTGAATTTAGCTGTTTAATTCCATTTACCTGAAAAAAATGTAAAAGATTCAATAAAAAGACATCAATTTTGTATTTGTGAACTCGTCAAAAAGTGGCATGTGTAATAAAATAAAGTGAATTTACAGAAGTATTTTTTTCTACAGTGAAATATTGTTAAAATGGCAATATAAGCATGTTCTGTAATCAGTTATGCACATTGTGTTTGGTTAGATTTATGTTAATTAGTTAGAGTTTTCAACACGCATCCAAATGCATATGATAATACAAAATACTACATTTAGTAAATGGCTATTGGGAAAATAAGAAAACCTGACACTCAACATGACAATATGTAATTTCACAGTAAATTACATTTGTTATTACATTTTATGCTAATTTTTAATAATGTGGTGAAATATTTCGGCATTAGCCTGTCCTGCTATAGTTGTATATACAGTAGGCCATGTGGTTACATTATTGGCCGTGGTTTGTGGAAATGGCAATTTTGAACTTCATTATGTGGCCTATTTTATCATATTATTACCAAAAAAATGTTGAAGGTACAAAGCAGATAAGTATTTTATATAAGTATATCATAAAATATAAAGGCACAAATATTTCACAGGTAGCCTACTGCTTGAAACATCACCCGTTTCACATCAGCCCCAGTCACCAGTTTTAATGTAAAAGTAAGACTTTTTTAACAGACCGGAATATATCAATCAATTAACTGCAAATACAAAATATTTGATCGTAACTTACAACGTACTCCAGCTTTATCTCAATGATATTGCGGTAATCCTCAGTGATCCGATTTGAGTTGTGGTCACAGGAAAAGGCGAGAGGTAGTAGGATAATAAGCGTCCAAACAGAAGTACCAGGCAGATGCTGCAGATAAATAAATGCACACTGATAACCCTACAAGAAATGTCACATTGTTAGATAGAGTTTCAATTACTTGAATGCGAGTCATTAAAAACAATTTACATAACACTGTTATTTGGCCAACACCACACGGATGCGCAGCAAAACGACTGCACTTATTGGTAAACATTCCACGTGAATAAGCCCTCGGTGAACATTCACTTTCATAATATACACGCTTTCTTGTAAATCACGAGTTTCGTTTTGATTGTCGCTTATAATGACCGGGAATCCCCCTGTAATTATAGCTATAAATACAAGCTTTTCCTGTCGTCCTCCTCCAAACTTCAGCCGCAGACACGGCGCGCTCGTCAAGGTAAGAGTACGCATTCATTCCGCTCGATTCCTTCTGTCAAAAAAACTGGACTGGGACACTTGGTCAACTTTTTATATGCCGTCAGCTTACCATTGGTCATTTTTGAGGCATGTTCACATTCAGACCGAAGCCGTCAGCGCAAACTCGTCTTAAGGTGGACACATGGAAATCCATAGTTTTTCCCTCGTGAAATCAACCTGACGGTCCGTTAAGTTGTCAGTTAATTAACTTGAATGCTTTCCCCGTCTTTCAGCCATTGAAGCGCTCATAATCGAGATAAATTAAACTTCTGTCACTGGAGAATCTCATCGCTTTCGTTTTCTCTCTGCATGGATGGGGCTATATCGCTTCGAGCCATGCGGAGCCGCGCGTTTGGACCGAGCGGAGAGGGCAACTTGCCGAAAGGAGTGGCCTTCCCGGTTTCCACATAACAAAGTGACAGATGGTCATTCTGGTTTGTTCGCATTGTATCGTCGGAGAACGTCGAATGCGTAACTGTATCTTAATTCATTTCCAATAAGCATGTTTCATTGTTTTATTCATTTAGGATTTCCCACATATGGTTAAAAATCATGATGTTGCAATAGGTTCAAATCACTCCTGTCGGACATACATGAATGACAGGTGCAAGACGACAAAGATTTTTCACTTATCTTTTGAAAAGGGTGCATGCTTATTTGGCCTTAAATCAATGCAAGTTGAGTGTATTTATTTATTTATTTATTTATTTATTTACTTCAATGTTTAGAATCATGTTGCACGGATTGACGTTGACAAATCCCACATAATAGGCTAACTTTAAGATAATAAATTAAAGGATTAAGCGGTTAGGATTCAGTATTATATGCTACATTTAACACCATGCTACATGGCACAAGTTTAGTAAAGTTGATGTTTGAGAAATACTGAAAAGAGGAAAAAAAACATTGAACGTTACAGTAGCTAATCACAAAATGAAAAACACTATACTGAATGAAATACAGGAATCAAAAACAAATATGACAGTTAAAAAAATCCCTAGTAGCCCTACCTTTGGTTTCTTATTGCAAGTTATTATAAGTGTTAGGCCTAAATGTTAACATGTAAAATATTAATTGGCCTGTATATTATTTATTTTTTATTTAAGATATATGGATATGCTATGACAAAACATATTGAAAGTTTAAAATTGTAATGAATGGAAGAAATAGGTTTGAGCTTGCATATGTAGATTATTTTTTTTCTGTTTTTTTTTTGAGTATTTCTCTAATGATAAATAAATATATAAATCGTTCGATGAAAAATAATATGTCAATATTTCAAAGGCTTCACTTTGATCATCTAAAATTAATTCCCATCCCCACAAACACATTAGGTTAACCTTCCCAGAATCACTTGGTGGTATACATTACCGAGTGATAGGCCTGTATTACCAGCTTACATATTACCATTCAAATTTCTTTAAGAAACAGCCAACACAGCCACTAGAGAGTGCCTAGTTTAACATGCACTCATTTTTGGTTCACAAACTGCATGTACAGCATCATGCAATGAACCGTGCATATGGAAATTATTATTGGAAAAAATTTAGAGATGACAAAAACTACTTTACAAAGTACAAACAGTGCAACCATGAACAAATACTATGCATTCAATTGGAAATGGGTAGACAAAAAAAAAAA
>CAIGQW010001086.1:1608897-1654961 GCA_903798125.1 Danio choprae
TACATACATACATACATACATACATACATACATACATACATACATACGTACATACATATTTTATATATACATTGCATTAAACAAATATTTTACAAATAAAATCAAAAAAGCAATGCAGTTTAAGTATGCCCAAATTTGCAATAAGCGGAAATACATCAATAATAATTAAATGTGATGCAAAAGAAGCTTATCGGTTTAAATCGTTTATGCAAAATAAAGAACAGGTGTGTAAAACATGTTCAATTGCTGCCAGAAGATGGTGCTCTTTGAATGAGCAGAGCTCGAGGCCTGCGCGTGTGTATGTGTGTGTGTGTGTGCGTGTGTGTGGATGAAGTCTGGATGGTTGTGCTTCAGAAACGGCAGCATCACCGCTCGCTCTGCCTCCGTTGCCTCCACGCGAGCTGCAGCGTTTCGCTCTTTCAGCAGCTGATGCCCGTCCCTCACCGAGTCAACAACCAGACAACAGCTATTTTCCTTAACTAACCTCACCAGGGCATGAACGCGGGATTCTTATTCAACTGAAATTCGGATTTAAAGCGGGGGAGAGGAGAGCGTTTGTTCCCTTGACATCATTTGGTGAGTCTACAATGTCATTCCATCGCACCCAGCGTTTGTTCGCGGGCTATAATGGACTCGTCCAGGTTCTCTCGTATCTGTTTAATGCTTGTTATTTTGGTTAAGATGGAGGAAAGTAGCACATAATGCAATTCCAACAATCCTGCCTCAGTGTGCTGAATAAAAAGAAATAAAAAGAGCCTGTGCTTCACTTTAACAATAGATTTTGGCATCAGCTCATTTGGAGAGACTGACCCAAATCTGAAATGGTGGGCGAGTTGAGTGAGTGGAAGAAAAATGTATATGTGGTAGTTTAATTTTCTTTTAAACACCCGAAGAAAGCTGCTTAATGACATGTCAGATAAACATAATTTGGCAAAAGTATGTACTTTCACCTGAATAAGTTGGTCTAAATGAGACTTTCAGATACTGCACTTAAAGTAACGCAGAATTTAAGCAGAACATCCATTTATAAAATCCTTTAAAATGCCACGAGGTCTGCCAGTACATGCCCACAAGCTCAGTTTGATCCCCCTTTCAGCAGTGTCAGGCTAAATTTCAAGATGTTCCTATAACTATTTCTTTAATATATATAGAAATATAAATGTATAACCAGGCACAGGATGTTTCTGTAGACCCGAGGTGCAGGTGTAAACCTCTTCACACTAATTAAAAGCCTCATTTAACCTTGGCGTCATGTTCAAGTGCTGTTCTTGAAGTGACATTACGCTCTCGGTGTGCCCATATGTCAAGCCTATTGTTGTTTACAAAGACATTAATTGGCATTTCAGGTGTGAGTATTTTACAGAGCTGCCAATGAGGCGACAAAGTTTTTCCATTAGGAGGGAATGCTGTATTGATCTGGAGACCTGACTGGCAGATCTTTCCACAGGGTGTCTGTCGGATCGCATCTGTAAATAAGTCCATTGGATGAGCCGTAGATGATCAGGGACAAAGCTGGATCAAAGGCGTGTGAGAATGCTGGCTCCTGCACATTTCACGCTTTCACATGAAGTGCACACTGCTTATAGCATGCTAATGGGATGAAGGACGTTTAAGCCTTCGAGATGCTGTTTATCAAATCATCTCCGCTATCTTCTTGCTGTTTGTTTGAAAGCATGCATGGAAAAAGAGATAACTGAGAGCTTTGGTTGTGTTGCTCTTAGATTTGGCCGGATTGCTGTTAATTCTTCTCGTCTGCCTTTTCTCGTTTGTCTTCTGTGTCGTGGCAGCGTGCTTGAAAAGCACCATGTGTTCGGTGATGAAATAGAGAGAATGTGTGAAGTGCTTTTCACAGATACGCACTATTTTAACAGCCAGATTTCGTGTCTAGCTTCCAGGCTTCTGTTGTTGGAGGAACATCAACTTGTGGCCAGGTCATCAGGCTTGAATGCTGTCAAATGATAAGAAACTCTCAATACAAGTATCATTTTAGTTATTCAGATGATTCAGTCAACTGAGCTGGCTTGGTGATAACTGCACTGTATGTTGGTAGTCACTGATCCGTCATGGGTTTCGCTGTGCTGATTACTAATTAGTTTAGCTGTCGAGGTCTCCGAAGGCTAATTGAGCATCTAGAAAGCCTGGCGTTTAAGAAGCTGTCATCATATTTGTTCTAGCATGATATGAATTATTCATTTCGTTGTGGGATAGGCTACGTTGTTAACCATGGGATGTATCTTGCTTTACAGTGAGTGGTGGTTCAGTTTTAATTTGGAATTTTTTCACTACATGACAGGTACGGGTTAAAAAAAGGGTCAGGACTTGTGTGATATGTGCAGAGAATAAACATCATCTGGTAGGGAACAATAAAGTAAAAAAAAAACAAAAAAACCGCTGTCACTTTTGTTGACTCGTTAAGCCTGGATATGTGAGAAAATTGAAGCCTGAAGGTACAGTACAGGTTTAACATAACACATTCTGAAGGCGACCACGGATCTTAATAAGATGATGTTGCCAGGCTTCTCCATTTATGAGATTGAATCTGATGCAAGTACAAGGCATTTATTAGCATCTGTTCAAGTTAACAAGTTTGATTGCAAAGGAATGCAGTAGTTCAGACAGCAAATGTGCATTCTGAATTTTTTGATCAAAGTGATGTTCAAAATGATATGTCATAATTGTAGGGCTTATTTAGCTGTGGATGTTCTAAAGATAAAGAACTTGCATCAGTTCGAGTTGGTGGTAAATCCCATAAGAGACCTAGCATCATTATCATTATCTTATCAGGATCTTTGGTTGCTTGCTGAATTATGTTATGATGAACCTGTCCCTTCTGGCTGTAATGACCTTGCTAATTTGAGCTTAATTAGTCTACAAAAGTGACAGTAATTGTTTTAAAGTTTATGATTACCCATGATGATGGTTGTTCGGTTTGAATAGATGATGTGAAAAATAGGAGTAAACTGGGTCTAAAATGTTTAAACCTGTCCACTTTTTACCACTTCAAGTGGTAGTTGAAAACGCATTGTGTCAAATTTGTTTCGCACAGCCAGAACAGACCACAAAATACATCTATCACATCTTTCTTCGACCCAGGCTCATTGAAAGAACAAGACTCTGGCTAAGTTTCTGCAAAGCCAAATTGTAAAATTGTTTTGCTGCAGTTTCTAAGTTAAATGAACACTAGAAGGCAATAAAATGCCTATAACTTTTGTTCTATTTCTTACAAATTATGCACACAGGGCAGATTATTGATGAATAAATCTTATTTTTGTGCAGGTTTTTGCATGATACTAGATAATATTTAAAGACCTCAAGACTCAAGCAATTAGCACAATTTGCAAACAATTAGGATTTAAGAACAAAACAAGAGAATGCGAATCATTGAATGTCATTGAATCATTCACCCAACCAATTTTTTCAAAACACTGATTCATTAAGGATGTAGAGCACGATGCATTGAACACTCAAATGTGTCTATTGCATTAACATTTGCTTATACCAGCTGTAAATGGTCATACATCTTGACTGACCACTTATGATCGGATCGCTAAAAAAAGCATGTTAATTCCTGGTGGAAACAGGGTCTGTTTATGAATCAAAAGTCATCTTTATGAACAAGTGTATCTGCGAGTGAGTCAACAAATTTCCTTCATCAATACAACACTACTTCTTTGTGTTTTTTGGACTCAGCTGCAGAACTTTTTTATTGACAATATTGTGTCTAAAATGTAAGATACACAACCTTCTTGTTTATTAAACTTTTGTGTAAAAGTGTATTTGTTTGGTGCCACTAGACGGGTTTCCATCATAACATGAAGAACATAAAAACAAAAAAACATCCCAAATGCAAATTAGACGTGTTTCCTTCAAGTTGTTAGAGAGGCTGACTGTAGTATTGGTAATCTAGCAACCAACATTAATCAAGCACGATGGAGACAGCTGTTTAGTCATGTGGGTGTAATGTTCTCTATTTAGTTTATTCGGCAAGTGAGTTTCCATCTCCCATTATTCACATTAAGCATTTTTCACACAAAACCACCTCAAGTAAACATAAAAAAACTTTCGCAAATTAAGGTATTTTTTTATTAGATTAAGTCAATACTTTAAATGCATATTAACACTGGGTGATGGAAACCCAGCCATTATCAGGTACTGTCAATATATAGTCCTATGTTTAATTAAAACACTATTCCATTTTTCCAAAATCTCACATTTATGTGTAAAGACCTGTGTAAAGGACTATACTGACCAAAGAAAAATGTGGAGGTCAGGTCCTGTTGTTCCTAGAGGTGTTGATTCATACAGGGTGGATATTACTACATTATATTGCTAAATATTCCTGTTGCATTATTGTGTAGCATTTTTCATTCTTAAAGTATGCGGCTGCTTTGCTGAGGTTAAAAAATAGCTTTTCCGCTTGTTTGGTTCCATATTTTGGCTGTTTTCATCTCCACACTCGATAGAACGGCTGCGTAATATAGGCTTGTTTTCATGCTGTGAAGGGAAATAATTCTCTGACCAACTGATCCTCATTTGCTGAGTCAGTGGAGTTTGTGTGTGTGTGTGTGTATGTGTGCGTGTATGTGTGTGTGAGTGTGTCTTTCACTGTATTGATTTTCTTTTTTCTTTTAGAAAGGTGGAAGAAAAGGGTCTAAGAATCAAACAGCAAACAGGGAGAAGAGGGGGGGTTAATCAAACGCACCCATTATTTCTCTCCCATCAACGCTAAATCCTGCCAAACGCCCTGTCATATCATGTTCCTGAATATGCCTCAGCTGCTTTGCACACCTTGAGCGGAAAGTGTTCATCACCAAGCTGGCTATTTTTAGACTCGTATTTTTAGCTGCATAGAAAATGAAATCAAATGCATGGTTGGGCTCCACCCAGCGACGTCTTTGATTGGCAGCTGGGTTCTGCTGAATGAAAAAGATGTCTAGAAGGGATAGGAGGTGACAAGGCAACAATGAAGGCTTCTGTCATTATTTAACAGTAGCTGGTTCTGCACGGTTTTATTTTTAAAATATGGGATTGAGATGTTGTCATGTTATTCTATTATTCTGGCATGAAGCTTTACAAACATTGTACAGTAAAATAGGGGGAGTGGGGTAAGATGTGCCACTTTTTACTTCGTATTTTAAGGGAATAAGATCAAACCAATATTACATTGCAGTATTGTACAGTCATTTTATTCATAATGTGATGCTAAGATGTCTTATTTTGGTGTCTGGATCAAATTAAAATGACAAAAATGTTTTTATGTTGTTTTAAAGTTTATGAAATAAAGTAACTTAAAATAAATTGTAAAATAAATTGGTAAAACCTAGTGGTCGAAAGCATAGCGACAAAGTATAATGACAGTTCAGTCGAATTTTGGGAAGGGCTGGTCAATATGGCCAACATAATCATCACAATAAAATTTGTATCTTTTAATATCGATAATTACTACTATAAATAAAAAAAAGTGTATTAATTATTCATTTAAGCTAGGTTTATTAATTGTCAAAACATGACAAAAATGTCAACCGGATGACCACAAGTCTGAGATATATTTATAATAAATTCCAACAAATATATATTAGATCATGAAACAAGTATTTGCTCCTTGACTTTGACCCAATGCAGATATAAATGTATGTTCTATAAAACAATAATAAAATATATTATCATTTTTATCATCATTGTTGTTTATCGTTATTTGAGTGGGATTGACAAACTCCCTGGAGAAAATGCACTCTTTCATCTCTCTAACACTTTAACAGACACTTGCACCAGTTTTGCACATTTGCACCAGACACTTCCTTACAATCACTCCATATCTTTAAAAAAACAAAACCAAATAAAGAAAGCGTTGTGCATTTATGAAGTGTGAGTGTGGGCTTGGTGAGTGGGTTTGACAAACCACCTGTAGAAACACTCTTCTCTCTATAAAAAAAACACACTCCCCCTTCTAACTCTAGCACTTAATTTTCTGAGCACTGACAGTTCCTTTGTATAATTAGCTCTTCTTGTGTGTATTGTCTCTTCTTGTTGAATCGCTGAATGCCTCTTCAATTGTAAGTTGTTTTGGACAAAAACGTCTGCTAAATGACTAAATGTAAATAAGCCTGACGAGATTATGGAATATGAATTAATATTTTTCACTAAATGAATTTTACTGGCTGACCTCTGTAAATCATGGTAAAGATATATATAATCTTTATTTTTTTGTTATAAAAATACAGTTAAGGGCTCATTCTAATTCATGAAAAAAAGAGTCTTGAAAACTGCTTCTGTTTTTGACCCGTAATATTTCTGCAGTTAGCAGATGCTTTTTCCCAAAGTGACTTACAAAAGAGGCGCAAAAGCATTTTGTCAAGGAGCCAGCAATATTCTTATTACACAGTGCCAGGTTTATTTGACAGCTAAATTACAATAGGAAGCAAGCTACAAAAGAGATGCATGTAATATGCAAAGACTATTAGGGCTAATGTGTCACATCACATGATGTCTCTTATTTCCCGAGGTGTTATAAAGTCACGTGAAAGGTTTGCATTAAAAAAACTGAGCTCTGTTTTCCTCCAGTAGAGGGTGCAGTGACTGATGGATTATAGTCATGCTTCACTGCATGTAATTATCAGGGATGAAACCATTTTCGAAGTGTTTGGCTTTTTCCTCCCCTTCATATCCCCTTGTGTCGTCCCCATTCAAATACTAAAATGCTACTTGACAGAAGGGGCATTTTGCAACCGAGCCACCAAATGATGTGGCCAGCAATCAGTGGAAAGAAATGAGAGCGGGTTTATAGTTATAGTTATTTGTTCTTGTTTGGAATGGACCATAGTGGATATGCTGGCCCAAAAAACAAAACTAAAATGTGCCATTTGTTTTTGATAACCATGCAAATTTAGTTTTGTGTTATATTATCTATCTAAAAGTGATTGCACTGTGCACTGTTGTTTGTGTGTGTGTGTGTGTGCCACTTAACTGAAGAATAGATCCAAAACTTAGCAAAATGTTAGACAGAACGGACCTTAAACGGTATTGATTTTTAAAATTTATTTATGAAATAATTATTTATGCATGTGTTGATGTTTTTAATTTCAGTATATTAATTTTAAATACATTGTAACTGCATTAATCTTTTGCAGCCTTATGAACATGCTTGTCTTTTTCATAGCATTTTGCTGTTATATTTTAGTTTTAAACTTTACATTTTTCATCCTTTTTCCCATCAATTTTTTACACACTGAGAAAATAGTTACTCTCAGGACCTAAAAGTTAAAAATGATGAAAAAGAAACCAATTAAAACTGCAATATGTAATCAGAAAAAGAGAGAAAATGTGTTAAATAAATTCATTTTTGCAGCAAGTTTGACCTGTGACCAAATACTCATATTTTACTTGTTTCTTTTTTGATTACTGCAGGCCAAATTAATTAAAATAATTAATTATAATTAAATGTGGTTGTGTAATTATGTATATATGAGTTTGTTTGTGGGGCCTCACAGTGGCGCAGTGGGTAGCACGTTCGCCTCACAGCAAGAAGTTGCTGGTTCGAGCCTCGGCTGGGTCAGTTGGCGTTTCTGTGTGGAGTTTGCATGTTCTCCCTGTGTTGGCGTGGGTTTCCTCCGGGTGCTCCGGTTTCCCCCACAAGTCCAAAGACATGCGGTATAGGTGAATTGGGTAAGCTAAATTGTCCGTAGTGCATGAGTGTGAATGGGTGTGTATGGATGTTTCCCAGAGATGGGTTGCAGCTGGAAGGGCATCCGCTGCGTAAAACATATGCTGGATAAGTTGGTGGTTCATTCCGCTGTGGCGACCCCAGATTAATAAAGGGACTAAGCCGAAATGAAAATGAATGAATGAATGAGTTTGTTTGTTTGTAAGCAGTGACAACTGTGACATTGCGACTGCACAAAAAGTATTTTTCATAATTAAAAAAATATATATAACAATAGTATTATGTAAGCAAGCTGTACTAATTAGAATAATTTGGGGTTGCAATTAATTTAAGATTTATATTTTAAAAGATTAAGATATGTATTAAATGCTTTGTTTTTCTCTGAGTTTCACATGAGGGGAAGGTCACCTTTGAATAATGACTTTTAGGTGCCTCAAAGGAGAATGAGCAGCCTAAGACCTGCTAGAGGGAGGGTTTGTCTCTCATGAGTGACTGGTCAAGGTGTAGAGAGGGTCACTGGGGTGTCACCTAAAACCCCTCAGCAGAGCAGTCAGCTGGAAACCGCAGCAGCCATTAGCAGTGTGGTTACTACTGTACCATGACATCCATTCAACCATTGAGGCAAACTCCACTGAGAGCTGAGCAATGGCAAGATCTGGAGGACTGAGGGACAGAACTATTGTGACAAAAGAATAAAACTTTTTTTACATTTTAACATTTTAAAGGTCCGAAAATGAAAGCTTTTAAAAATGGGTTTCAAAGATTAAGTTTTTAAAAATTAATGATACCATTAGTGTCTCTTTGTAAGCAACACAAGCTATACTCGGTGAAAACCACCTCAAGCAAGTTTAAGAGACTTTATTTGAAAACTTGCATCCATCACACGTTTCTCATATGATTTCAAGATGTGGATTAACACATGCAGGGTGATGGAAACCTAGCTAATGAAAACATACAAATATAGACATTTTATAGCTGTAAATGTTACATACTGTATATCTACCTTCAAAAAATAAAAGGTAACACTTTACTTGAAGGAGTGTTCATGAGATTGTCATGAAACCTTTATAATCATGACACATACCATGAATATAAAATTAAATATTAATGACACTCTTATGAAATTATTTGAAAGAGTATTGACATGTTCAGTGAGAAATGTTGATGACAAATTCATGCTGTTCCGCTGAAAAAAGTGATAAGAAAAATATTCATGGCACAATTATAATGTTGACGATCACGTTTATTACAGATTCATGACTAGTTATGCTGTCTTGGTAATGTCAAGTTGTCATGTCATCTTTGCATTTGAAATGGCATAACTAAGCGAATAATACTTAAAGGCAGTTGTCATAAGCATTCATAAAATCTCCTTCCAACACAGGCTAATTGTGGATACATACCCAGTTCTACATTTCTGGAGATCACAAAATATGTACTTAGAGGTACGTCTGGCTGCATTTTGTTTGTAAAACGAATGCTATACGCATATTCACAATGAGCATGGGTTGTCATATTTATTATGTATCTTGTAATGATTATAAATGTTCCATGACAGTCTTATAAACACCCTATTTCAAGTGTTACCAAACAGTACCATGCCGCTATTGCTGCGTGAGACGTCTGACTATATAAATTGCAGTGTAAACATCATCAATTGGATTCTATTGGTTGTTTTTGCAACCTGGCTCTTACTTATGATTACCTCAATCTCATACACAGCTCAAAGCTTCACCGCAATCAATCCCTAGAAAATCAATCCCAAGAAAAGTCTGGAAGCCACCAGGCCAAACAGTACAGGCTCCGAATCATGCAGAGAAGAATGGTTTTCCTGAATAGGGACTGCGAGCGGTTTGTGACCCGCAGTAGAGTTTAAATGCATCACAACGACGGGTCCTGCTCCTTCGCTTTTGTAATGGATCGTGGAGGAGGAATTTTTGGCGGTGAGCAATGGACGAACAAGCAGGGTGTACAAGGTTGAATGGTTACCCTGGACCTTCATATCCGCCGAGAGGCCACGTCGGTCAGTGTTCCATGGAGAGCGGAATAACAGGAAATGTTACGGAAATTAATCTTGTTGCATATTTCGTTTTGTCTATGTGTGTGTGTGTGTGTGTGTGTGTGTGTGTGTGCTTGCATTTTATCATTATGCATTAATTGAGGCTTTTGTTACTTTTCATGAGTAATAATTTCAATTCCGTTTGAGAAAATTGCTTTGACCTTTGGCCCCTAATTGTTGCGTTTTATAAAACTTCAACTATGGCCTTTTAAATTTCCTAATAGCTGTATAATCTAACCTTTGCACGGAAGAGAACGCATAAAAAGATATTGTTATTGTTGTCAGGATGTGTTATGACTGAAATTATGAGGGTTGCGGCACCGATGTGGTGACGAGAGTGCGAAAGGGAGTGAATGTGGGCCTTTTTCGTCTCTCTTTTGTTTAAATGAGTGTGTTCAGACGACGATAAGGAGGAGAAAGGGATCTGGTGGTGAGTCGGGTTCCTCCGCTTGGCCTCTTCTTTTCAGCGCCGGGATCAGGTTGACCTTGGAGATAATATTGAGCTTTATCCCTGTTTGTCATGGGTGAGGAAAAACAGATTATACTCTATAAAGTCGCTGCTGACTGAAGAGACTTGATGGCCTCCCACATCGTGACGTCCTCCACCCCTCCTCGACCGCAGGACTTGTTGAGTAGCTTTGCCTTCTCATTGCTGTTATTCAAGGGATTTCACTTGCCTTTGGTTGTGCACAATTCAGATTAATTGAATTTAATTATTTATTATTTATTTAATTATATATCTTAGTATTTATGTCTGTCTATATACATCAACTTATATTAAAATCATTATATTCTAATGTAAAAAATATAATACAGATACTACATAAATGGTATATTGTCCATTTTATATTTATCTATATAACAATATAATTAAACACACACCCAGCCACCCACACACACACACACACACATACATTGAAAAAAATGATTCATTGGATAAACAATTTTTTTTTTAAGGTAAGTGTTTGCAAACTATTTATATTGGCTGAATTTAAACAAACAAATCAAGTTAAACATTACTAAATTTACTTTGTTTAAATTCAGCCCATATAAATGGTTTGCAACCACTTTTTTTTTCAGTGCACCACCACCACTTCATTCATTAATTAATTTTCCTTTGGCTTAGGAAATGGCTTTGGCTTTTTTTATCAGGGGTTGCCACAGCGAAATGGCCAACTGTTCTGGCATATGTTTTACACAGCGGATGCCCTTCCAGCCGCAATCCAGTACTGGGAAACGCCCATACGCTCTCACATTTACACACATACTCATACACTACAGCCAATTTTGTTTACCCAATTCACTTATACCACGTTTTTGGACTGTGGGGGAAACCAGAGCACCCGGAGGAAACCCACGCAAACACAGGGGGAACATGCAAACTCCACACAAAAGTGCCAACCGGTCCAACCAGGACTCGAACCAGTGACCTTCTTGCTGTGAGGCAACAGTGCTAACCACTGAGCCACCAGCCGCCCACCACCACTTCACATCCTTCCTAATATATTGTTTAATTTATACATTATTATACATTATACACGTTTATATATAATGTGTATGTGTACAGTATGTCTTTCTTTAATAAATACAGTAAATGAAAGTAATGAATTTTAAATATTTGCAGCTGGAAGGGCATCTGCTGCGTAAAAACATACACCAGGGTAATTGGTGGTTCATTCTGCTGTGGCGACTCCTGATGGATCAGTGGCTCAGCCAAAGAATAATGTTTTTAGTGTGTTAGAGTGTTTTAAACAAAGCTTCTGTTTAATTCATTTTTACTTTAACTTTGCTTTTGCTTTTTTCCCATATATAGCTAGTTTTGGCTTCATTCAGAAATCACTTTTATATCCTCTTTTATATGATATGCTATTACAATTTTGGTCCTGTGGTGTCCACATTTTCAAAAAGAAACAAATAACAACAACAATAACAACAACAACAAATCCTTTTCCATTATTATTTTTATTCAGATTTCCATCTTTGCAAATCTGTTTAGATTCTGTCATATCTTCCACTGCATTCATAACTTTTTTTACGCCATCGTGCACCAACGAAATTAAATAATCAATGCGGTAATCAGGGGAATTAATTTAAGATTTGCTGTCTCTCACAGCTGCTAATTACCACCGCTTATGATTGCTTTGCTGATGAGAGTCACCCGTTATTATCAAGAATGGCTTATTGCGTCGTGCCACAAGAGCCTCTTTTATATTCCCAGCATGAGTTGGTGACAGTTGTCTGTAACAAACAGATTAGACACAATCTTGCGATGATGAATGGCACAACTATTGCTGAAATGGCACTTACGTTTAGCACTATGCTTGTAAAATAATTCCCTCTCCCCAAAGCCTGGATCATAGTGAGATCGAGATGATGCTCTAGCTGTGCTGATTTGCTAACTTTGTTATTTTAGTTGGTCCACGTTGAAAATGAGATGGAGCGGCGATTAGCGCAATTACAGGAACCACAGGTAGACTGTCCTCGTGCCCACCTGCCCTTGCTTTGGTGCCAGTCGAGATGAGATTGTCTCATAATCATAGCCCTCTTCAACAGGACCACCGCTGGGTGAACCGCCCGAACAGGTCAGCAGGCCTGCTCATATTGCAAGCTCGTATTGACCTTTGTCAGAGTATATGGTGTATTTAATGTGACATGAACAAAACCGTGGCTGTGAGGGACAGAAATACAAGCCGTTTAGAACTGTATGTCATGTGTAGACATTCTAAAATGCAACTTTTCACTTGGAAAAACAAACTTATGTTATTTTAGTATCGCGTAGCTGTTGCAGTTTTTATTTAATAGTTTAAATTAATTTTCATTTTATTAAGTCTTAATTTATAATTTTTAGTTTAGTTAGGTTTTTATTTACTATTTTTGTTTATTTATTTATTTAATAGGTCTGTATAGGTTATATTTGTTTCTATTTTGGTTTCATTATTAGTCCTCCTGTGAAATTTTCATGTTTCCACACTATTTTCCAACATAGGGTCATTCTGAAAATGTAGCCGTATATACATTTCTGGAGATCGCGAATTATGTAGCCAGAAGTACGTACTGTATAGCTGCATTTTATCTTTAAAACGAACACCATGGGGCGGTATGATGCTGTTCCTTTTCACACTTACCAGCTGATGCTTACCTCCATATGGACGGCTTTCCTGCTGTTTGTCCAGTTAGCTCGCCATGTACGTCGGCGGACTTGAGACGCAAAGAGGAGTTGACCATGACGACACGGTTCGACTCCGGCGACAAACGAAAAGGAAAGCAGGTAAGACAAAAACAGAAGCCAAAAAATAAAATAAACAAGTAAATAACAGGGTGAGATTGTGGTCAAATCTGAAAATGTGGTGACTTTTCTTTTTATGGATTGCTTTTGAAAACTGTCAGTTGGGTTTAGGGAAGTGAGTGAGCGGGTCAATCGGTGCTTTTGAAAACACTATTGGTTGGGTTTAGGGAAGGAGGAGGGTGGGTCAGTCGACCAGTCAGTCAGTCATTCAGTAAGTTAGTTAGTCAGTCGACAGCGGCCTCTGGTGGATTTACGCGAGAACATGCGAATGGCATGAAAAAGCATACACAGTGGCCTCTGGTGGAAATGAACGTTTTATTTCTTGTTGTTTAGCTAGAATAAAAAAAATTTAAACTGTAAATCATTATATTTTTCTATTTTTTTTCCCTGAATGGTTACAGAACAAACCACTGTCGTCCAATGACTTGCCAAGTTAATCTAACTTGCACTGTAAAAAAATACATGACAAAAACAACAAATGCTTTTAAGTTACATATTTTAATAAGTTAATCAGGTTTTTTAAGATTTTTAGGTTATAAAAAGTTCAACTTTTTAGTCAGTTTGATTGATATTAGTTAATTTGATTCAACTAAAAACAATAAGGCAGCAAGATTTTTTACAGTGTGGCTGGTTAACCTATTTAACCTAGTTAAGCCTTTAAATTGCACTTTAAGTTGAATACTTGTGTCTGGCAAAATAATTAGTAAAATATTATGTACTGTCCTCATGGGAAATAAAAAATTAGTTATTAAAAAGTAGTTATTAAAATTATTGTTAAAAATGTGGTCAAAAAATCTCTCTGTTAAACATCACATATTTGAAAAAGAAAAAGCACAAAAAAGCATTGTCAAGAGAACTAATAATTTTAATATATAAACACAGGACAATAACCTTTCACTCGCATGTGATCCGCCAACAGAAAGCTACAACCAGCCAGCGATCTGGTATGTTTCATATGAACAAAAATAAAAGTTCCTCTACAGACCAATAATGATCATAATTGACCATTAGAACAAACCTGGAGTAGTATTCTTATGAGATTTGTGCATTCAATTAAATGCTGGTTTAAAGCTAGGTGAAAAGTGCAAATTGTGTTGATTGTTTGCTTTTGAGTGGAAAATGGACCTTGCAGACCCATTCAACCAGTTAATTCACCCAATCAGCAAAACCTAAATGAATTTCTGCCAGTCAGCAACTATTTATGACCGTGTTTTTCTGGATAATATGCAAAATGTGCAAAATGAGGTTTGTTTACTCATGCAATATCAGTCAAATTAATTTCCTCGCAGCCAGCTACATGTCTCTAAGCCACATGGAGCTCCATTTGACTAAATATACTATTTAAAATGTTTGGGCTCAGTAAAATCTTTATTTTGTGAAATAAATATTAATTTTATTCATTAATAATGCATTAACATTTATCAAAGTGACATTTGTCACTGTTTTCATTGGTGCCTGCCAAATCAGCCTAATAAAATGACGACTGGAAAACCTGACAATCTTTTAAAATCTCTTGGCATACACCAGTGATATGGAACTTTAATGTGGTAAAAATTGAGTTGGAACTGCATTAGCTATAGGGTAGGTTTGCTGGAAAATAATTGCAGACCATATAATGTCCATCAGCCAATTAGAATCAAGCATTCAACAACTCTGAAGAATACGTTTTATGTTTTTATACATCAACTGTACTGGATGTGGTTATCAAAATGATAATCAACCAAAAAAATTACTACACTTTTAGTAGTATTTAGTAAAATTGCTATTTTCTTTTCATTTTCAAGGGTTTGTTTAACAGATGACACGTGAGACAAACGAGAATGAAAGGACTGTGTAGATATTCATATCCTAGTTTTTATATTCCTAGTGAACTTTAATATAGGCCATTCTCCTCTAGTTAATTTGTACAATTAATAAAGAAGCTCTAATTTCAGTCCTCGATTTTGAAATGACAGGAGAAAGAGCAACTCTTTACAGAAAACCTCTATTATCTGTCACACTTCCCCACAGGATCCAAAACTGCTTTTTGTGGAGAGCAGAATTATATGTATTACTCCCAATTTAATGTCTGCCATTATGCCAAAGTAAATGGGTGCCAATATTATTCTCAAAATAGTCATTTTTGCTGGACTTGAACTTGAATTTTAACATTTGACAAACATTGTTCATATCTCTCATATAATATAAATGTCCAAATTAAAGGCTTTTATACTCCTAAATAAAGCTTATTTATTGCCAGTGGTGGCTCTATGATAAACCTTTTATACTCAGGGAACCTTTCCAAGGACCTTTACAGTCTTTTTTTACACTCCAAAAAAAAGATTTTTGCTACTTGTTCAAACTACTTATGTAAAATGAGCTTAAACCACACAATTCCTGAGATTTTTTGGGGGGACAACTTAATTGTTTTATATTCCGTTCAGTTCAATTTGTTAAAGGGGTGGTCCAGAGTGTATTTCTAAGCCTTGGTTCATTTGTAGAAAATCACGGTATTTTTTCATATATCTTACTTTGATTATATACAGCTACTCAGCTAACATGAAAACGACTATCATATTTCTTAGTTCCTCTGAAAGCCCGCCCTCAAGAGGCTCTAATTGTCACCAGGAAGCGTCACGCCTCTACTAGCACACGCTTTGCCTCTGTTGTGTATATAATGTCAGTCAGTGTAGCCATGTCAGTTTGAGCCTGAATCAGACAAAAAAGGAAGAGGACACAGCTGAAACTCATGCCTGCTCTCTAAAATAAAATCTGACAAGTGTCTTTCATATATATTCGGGTTTTAAGCATGTGTAAGTAATATGAAACGTTCACATATCTTTTGCAAGTTCGTTATTTGAGATGTATAACGCAGGGAAAGCAGCCGCATAGAAAGACATTGCAGCGCTGGTGAAGATTGTGGGTGTTGATGGGTTTGATGGATACATATGAATTTGTAGCTAAATTGTTAACAGTGGCAAACAGAATTTCCCATTTTTTACATCCTTGTTTACGTCCTTGCTACAACATATTGTTAATGCTAGAAACTATGCATGTAATAGATCAATTTTAGCAAATAAAAATACTTACGGGTTGTGGCTCACAATGCACAGTTTCTTCTATTATTTGTGGAACTGTTCCTTCTTTGAAGAGTTTTTAGCCGAATCCAACACTTAACTGGGAGAGATTCTGGAAGCTGTCCTTTGTAAAATGCTAGAGCTATATCTTTTTTTTTATAATTCTCTGGAACATAATTAAAATTAAATTGTAAGCACTTCTCTCTTTTTGTCGTGTCCTTTGGAAGCCCAAATACAGAAACAGAACAAGCTCTGTGGAAATAGCAGCGGTTGGCGGCATTTTAGCTTTCTCTGATATAACATTACAGCACATCTGGCCACGCCCTTCGCTGCGTGGTGTTTATGTGCGTATCCTGAAGGGTTTATGACATCATTATCCCAGATATATATTTTTGTAGTCCCCAAACTTTGTTCCCTGTAGACTTTGCTAAGCTAACTCTGTAAAAGCCAATGTCTCCCTTGCATTGAACTTTGAACATATTACATTTAGAGATGTTGTTTATGTTCATACAGTTACATTACACATCAACTAAAGTTTAAAATATGATATTGTAGTGGACCACCCCTTTAAGTAACTTTAAAGGATTTGTGTTGGGCCAACCTGAATGAATTGTTTGGAACCCTGCATTTTTTACAGTATAAGAAGAAAAAAACAATAGTTATTATAAAAGCTGTCAACTGATAAGCTCTTTGGGAAACCAAAAAATAGTTTTTGTGTCATTGCTCCAAAAATTGCCTATTGGATGCTGTGTATATGACTCATTCCAGAATTGTAGGTACATTTTCAAGCATTTTCCATTCATTTTCCTTGAGCTAGAAAGATATACAACAAATGTAAAATATAGTTTACAGACTACTTCATCCAATATTAATGTAAAAATAACGCAATATGCTAAAATGTGATATATAGGGACCATTTTATTTTGTTAATAATTCTTGTTTAACTTGGTGTTAAACTTTTTTTTTACTTTTTAAACCACTAACAGTGTTGACAGTAACAAAGCTGACGTTTTCAACCACTTTGTGCTTTAGCTCAAGATGCTAACTTTAACTTTATGTATTTTCATCATATTATGGTTTTTAAAAGTGAGCAAGAGACTCACTGAAATATCACAATATCAGAGGTGACAAATACTCTACTTAATCTACTATTAATGTATCCTAAACATTTTGCACGCATGAATGTGAGAAGAATAATGACATACCTCAGTGCCATACAGAGATTCTCATCAGCGGAAGTCAAATAATTTTTAGCAGTTCACATGCTTTTTCTTTCAGTGCTTTAAAGATGCCTTTTTATAACTGTAAAGTAACAGATGTAACAGAAATGACCAGAACATAGTGACAGGCACAATTTTTTTTTATTCCTAAAATTAAAAGAAATACAGAAAATAGATGTTTCCACACAATTGTTTATATCATTTTAATAGATTAAAATGAGACTTAATTAGTTCATAATAATTGAAGCTGAATATATGGTTCATGAGGCAGTGACAGTCAAAAATAGGTATAGTGGGAGTCTTTCAGTTCATATTTTAAAGGCAAAATGTCAACATATACACAGACAAACATTATTTATAGAGATAACTTAATATGAAATAAAATCAGATTCATCTCGGAGATGCAAACTGTACTTGCAGTTGTAGAATCATAAATATGTGACTACCTCAAATATAATCAATTTAGTGTTTTATTGATTTAGATTGATGTGTTGTATTGCTTTTATTGTTACACGATTTTCATCAAGCGTCTCCTTCATAAATATGCATCGAAGCAAGCTTTATGAAATGACAAAATAATATTAAAATCATATATATTCTTAAATAAAAAACTCCCCAGTGAAGTTATTGCAATTAAGCCTGATCAATCATCCCTGGCTGGTATTAAATCATGTTTTCAGTGACCACATGCACAATTAATTAAACCCTCCAGACACACCGCAATATCTTCCAAATGCATAATGGCTTTGCAGACTTGGCTGGAAATCCAGGCTCCAGAGTTTTCTTTGACTAGAAATATAAATATACTTTTCTTTTTGAATATTTGAAGTGGACTATATTTGTAGTTGCCAATGACCCGTGCAATAAGTAGTCAAAAACAGTATCCTGGTGCAACAAACAGGAATGGATGAATATATTTATGTATGTGATAACATCTTTCATACATATTACAGCTTATTATGATTTATATGGTGTTTTAGAGTGGAGAATTACAAGCAAAATTATGTCCAGTCACATTACATCATTGAATGCTTTTTATTAACTGTGTCCTGCATGGCATAAAGCATGATTGATAATCATACCCAGCCCAGGCATACATATATCTAGGCTTATGATGACATTTCAGGTGATTTATTTTTTATTTTTTATAAATCTGGATTATGAGAGTCCTGTGAGGTGAAATTAACAAAGATATGCTGAGAAAAACTCTGATTTGTGAAGTTTTCTTGCTGGTTCTAAACATATGGACCACCATATGGTCAGATAGTGTGTTAGTGTTAGAAAAATATAGTATAGAAAACCAATTTGTTAGAAGTAGCACGATACTTCGACTGTCACGATAAAAACATTTTGTTGTGCAATATATAAATAGTTGCGATAAGTGATATCATTGATAAGTGAGATCCTTTTATGCCACTGAGTATAGAATGATTATACAACAGGATAATATTGCATAGAGCCATAAACACCTCAAGGGATTTTTCATTCACTTAAAAAAATATGTTTGCTATTTGTTCAAACTACTTATTTAAAATAAGCAACATCATTTTTTAGTTTTTTGGGGGGCAACTTAATTGTTTTATGTTCAATCTACTTACATTTTCTAAAAACTAATAAGCTAACTTAATTCCTTAATGTTGTCCTAACACAAATCAATTTTGTGGAACCCAATTTGTTTTAAAGTGTTCTTAAGATTATTTAACTTCTTTAATTTGACATTAAAGAGGTAAATGTGCTATTATAAATCCTATTAAATGTACTATTAAGTAAACGTCCAATTATTAACTTTGACACCGGTGAGGTAGAATGTAAATGTCCATAAAATGACTTTTCAATGTTATTTGTGAATTAGTAAATATATACTGTATGGCAAAGCCAAAAATTATTGAAGTCATGTCTTATATACAGTATATTGCCGATATATTGATTATTGCAACAGACCTACTGAAGTACAACATAAAAAATGTTGCTTTTTGTTTATAGTGACTAGCCTAATGTAAACTTGGTGCGCTTTTAGACTTTTGGTTCATATAGATTGGACGAAAAAAAACATTTAGTTGGTTTGGTTAACATTAACACTATAATGTATAAGTGTATTGTAAATGTATTGTAAGATTTTCTTAAGTATATGTTTTGTGAAAGATCTTGCTGAACATTTAAAACAATCTCAGTGTGCTCAAATTTGCCCGTTTTATGAATGAATGAATTAATTTATTTAACAGGGACCTGCACAAAAATGACATTAACCTCAAAAAGGAAAGATGCTTTGTGCCAGGGGCTTAGCAAGATTGCTATTTTCCACCTGCAGTCCCTGGACAGGTAAAAATTAAAACAATAATAACCAATTAATTAAAGAGTCAGTTTAAAACATACAGGCATAATCGCATATAAACTAAAACACTGACAAATTAAAAAAAAATCTCACTCAGTTTGTACAAATTTGATTAGACAAAAACCACCTCCTAGTCAGGCGTGAAAACATCTTATAATTTGTACATGTGATTATTTCTGTTGGGAGAGAATTCCATAGATTTGTGGCTTTCTAAATAAAAGAAGATTGACCAAAAGAGGTTTTACGTCTAGGGACAATACATTCCCCTCTTACCATAAAATGTGTAATTCGCGATGTATTTTCTAATTTGTAATTTAAAAATCTTTTTAAGGATGGACGTGCACATATGATGGTATTTAATTATCAGTTGAGAACTTGTGAAGAGCTTATAAAACGTGTTACTAAAGTTGAGTTGAACTGATGTGAGAAATTGAACTGTAATGTGTGACATCACAACTGTCAGAAAAAAACAAGAATAATCTTGCACATTCTGTTCTTTTTAGGGTCACATCTTGTGGCGCATTATGTTTTGTTTTTTGGTTAGTTTATATGTCTTTGGTCTATGTTGTGTTTATATTTAATGAGATCAAGACACATCTTTTTAGTGGTGTTAGTGCGCTTGTTTGTTTGTTTTTACATGGCAGTGTTTTATACATTAGTTTTATGTGAAATGTACCAAATATAAACACACTTTTAATATGCTATGTGTCCACCTTTTTTTTCTGGAGTGAGTGTATTTGTTTCCAGTTGTTTTCAGTTCTTTTGAGCACCTTACTGGGACCCAGACTTGAAAAATGTTGAAAGGTACTGTTGGTGTTGTTCAGAAGGGTGCACTGATATGGAAATGATGATCCGTATAATAACCAAAAACTCTTTGGAAATATTTTGAAATTGATAACCAGGACCAACCCATTCTGATTCTGAAGGTACCCTGTATAATAACCTTTACAGTATTGTGATTCCTTTTTTTTTTTTTAAATATATTATTTTTTAAATGTCTTGGTAAAAAAATCCCTCTTTTTTCCCATTGAACATGATATATTAATTTTAATAAGCATTTTAAATATTTTGGAAAAGTAAACATCTAAATAATTTAAATAAATCATTGACTTCTGCCATCTTCATTAGTTTCAAAAACACAGATTTTTTTTTTTTTTATTATTTGAGAAGGCATCTTTGGGTATCTTTATTTTCTTTGGATATAAAGGAAGCCACTGCACTGTTCAGCTCCACAGCATGCTTTGGTTTAGGTGCATAAGCCATTTGTTTTTCAGATGTTTGCTGAATCGTGGGCTGATCAGTAGCTTTTGATGTGGATGCTCCTTTGCTGGAGATACTGTTGCCCTAAAAAATAAATAAAATAGTCTTTGAAAACACACACAAAACAAACAAACTTGCATATACCACAGGAACGGTATAACAGAAAATGTTTGCCGTTTTAAAACTGTAATTTTTCTAAACCATAAAACCCATGTCTACGCATGAATATGGTGGCCAGCTAGAGGTGCAACACAGATGGGAGAACAAGATGAAGAGATTTAATAAATTATACTTATAATTATTGCTGGATACTCATTTGAGTTTATGATAACACTTTGCAATAAGGTTGTATTAGTTAATGTTAGTTAATGCATTTATCAACATGAACAAACAATGAACAATACATTTATTACAGTATTTGTTCATGTTTGTTTACGCTATAATGAAAATACAGTTGTTCATTGTTAGTTCATGTTAACTCACGGTACATTAACTAATGTTAGGAAGCATGCATTTGGATGTTAATAATGCACTAGTAAATGTTGAACTATGATTAAGAAATGCTGTACAAGTACTGTTCATAATTAGTTCATGTTAGTAAATACATTAACTAATAAAACCTTATTGTAAAGTGTGACCGAATTTATTGTTTAATCAACCAACAAGTCATTGTTATTCAAAGAACACACAGAACATGTTTTTTTGCAATGAGAGGAGGCTTGTTTTCTAGCATTTTGCACACTGTTTAAAACACTGCCTTGTGTTTTTGCAGGTGTGCTCTGAGATCTGTCTTTAGTGGGGGTTTTTTCATCGTTCAATGGAGTGAATGGAATGCAAACTACTACTTTGTGGCACTTGCACTACAGACTGACAGACATATTCTGTGGTTGCCAAGAAACTTAAACAAATCAAATAAAAACTTCAACCAAAAAAGATGCGCGCTTTGCGTTTCTATATCTGAAAGTGTATTCTGTGTGATTGGTGCATTAACACCTAATTGAACATACTGTGCTTTATTATGGGCTCGTCTGCTTATCTGAGTTTGATTTATTGTTCCTTATGATTTATAATGATTTATAAATCTAAAACACTGATTTAAAACACTGAAGCATTGAAGCACAAAGGCTACGGATATTATATTATGTAATACAAAATTTGCAGTTGGTGCTGTAGTATAGTTGCATGCTTTGTTACATTGCAGAATAGAAAAAAATGAAAACTTTTTTTATATTACAACCTTCATGGCAACCAGTATGCATAAACCAGTTCAGATGGCATAAATAATACACATTTTTTTAATGCATCAATATACTGGGATGATAATAGTTTTTTTTTTTTATCTTGCCAACATTGACAACTTAAGCATTTATTGATGAGTAATATGACTACTACAAAATCAGATTGTCACAGTAAATATGTAATCTAAGGGATGGACTATATTACTGACTAAAAAATTGCAATTCGTATCATCAGTAAACAGTGTTGGGGGTAACGCATTATAAGTAATGCAAGATATTACTTTTTTAATTACACTATTACTTTTCTAAGTAACGAGTAAAGTAACTTTTTAAAAAATCATTTATAATTTTGAGTTACGTTTTTGAAAATGTAATGCGAGTTACTCTTTAGTTTAGTTAATTAACTTTTAAAAAAGAAATTGCTGAATCAAAATTAAAGTAGTCAATGAATCACGCAGTCAATGAGAGAATGTGTTCATTATTTTGAACTCATCGAAGAAAAGGATAAGGGGATTGTCTCAATGGACAGTGATTTTACTTAAGGCAAATAGTACAAAAGTAGCAAACACATTGCTTTAAACTTTCAATATTCTGTATATACGGCATGCATAGCTCTGGGGTCAGGGTTAGTTCTCAGATAACATTATCATAAAATATAATTTTTTTAAATGTGTTTTTTAAAGGTAAATGTGGGATATACATTTGGTTGTTAATAGCAGAACTCCTCTTTTAAAAAAAGAAAGATAAAAGAAAACAAGCTCTGAAAGAGATCAAGCCTCAGCCAGGTAATAAAAAGTAACTCAAAAGTAACACAACGCATTACTTACTATAAAAAGTAACTCAACACAATTAGTAAACTCAATATTGTAATGCATTACTTTCAAAGGTAACTTTCCCCAACACTCAGTAAATGATTACTATTTATTACATATTCACATTATAGAGGCACTTTAAAACCATACAACCGTTTTTTTTTTACATGGAAATAAAAATTTTATGTTCATATACATCTGTTATGACATCCAGCATGTTATAATCCTTAAGTTGCTGCATAATCTGTAAAAATACTGTAGAAGGTCATCTAAAAATTGCTTATCCGTGGAGAATACATTCCTATAAAACGATATAACTTTAATCTGTGTGTTTTTTTTTTTTTTTGTACTGGATAAGGAAATGTTTCATCACGTTCGGTCCCTTTGGAGATTTGCATGTTTTGTATTTTATGAATCAAGCGTATACTGTAATCCTCACAGATACTGTTCACTGTATGTATGCATGTAAACTCTGCTTGCATTAAAATGAACCGTTGTGTTTATCGTACACATCCACCTGTCCCATAAGGTCATGTCTTGTATTTGGGATTCGGCATCTCAATGTGATGAGGGGAATTTCAATTGATGTAAAAAATAAGATCATCCAAGTGCTGATAAGAAGGTTATTGTGTTTATTCTACATATTACCGGGCTGAAATGAAATGTCGCAGCTCTTATAGCATTACGACTGAGAAATGATAATGGCATCGGACAGTTTTTCCTCTTCAGACATGCAACATTAATAGCCCTATAGATTAGATTTCAATTTGTGGATCTGGTGGACAGCAGAATGACTAAAGGAATACAACAGTCTGTGTTGGCATGGAAAAACAAATCATGAATATTTTAGGATGCTTTTGAACAGAGGTTTTCAAACTTTTTTGGTGCCAAGGAAATTCAAATATGATCCTATGTAACAGCTGTATGCTTCTTGATTTGTACTGATCAAGTTATGATTAGTTTTTTTTTTTTTTTTCAAAATTAAATAACTTGCTTTTATGTTCTTAATAACAGTTTTAGTCATGTTTAATTTCAATTTGAATATGCTGTTTAAATAATTTAGCATTTTGAGCACTTTATGTTACACTGAAGATATAAAAGCCAATTATATATATTTAAAAACAAAGTAGACTTACTTTTTACATATAACGCATATTTATAACCCTTCCTTGCATTTCCCAGCCTAAACAAATATTCTCAGCTCCTGTTACATCCAAAATCTCATTTGTAAATAAGGTCAAATGTCATGTTAGGCAGATACCAACTTAAACATAAAAATGCAAGATAAAATAAGCCCTGATCCACCCTACATTAATACAGATTTATGAGCATTGTCAATAAACACAGTTGTGCCAGCCACAATGTGTTTTGTGCACATTTATTGACCGCCAAGAGCATTAAACCATTGGAATTCAGTGCTGTACGATAAACAGATTTGGCAGAGTGTTGGATGAAATGTAAAATCTGGGTCCTGAAGCTAAAGCAACTGAGAAGCGTGGCTTGAAAATGAACTGGGGTTTTGCGTGTTGCTTCGAGGACTGAGAGGAATGCGCAAATGGAAGTAGAAGAGAGTGTTGGAGAGTTCGCTGAGTTTGTTTCCCAAGCTTCAAATCAGCATACAGTATGATTTCTGAAGGATCATGTGACTGAAGACTGGGGTAATGATCCTGAAGATTCCACTTCACATGAATAAATTATCCTTTAAGATATATTCAGATAGAATGAAAGAAGTTAAGAGAACACTTGACAGTTCTTTGTTTTTTCTGGATGTACTGGATTCATTTGGTATGTGTTTGAGTAAAATATTAATATTGTTTTATATATGTTGTAATATGTTTTATTTGTCACATATATGTTGAATACCCATATTTCTGTATGGCAAGCCATTTTAACTTTTATTCAACTCAGGCTATGTATTCTTTATTTAAACAATTCAGTTCTTGATATCAGAATTACATCTCAGATAGTAACAATGTTAATACTTGATATCAACAATGATGTCATCATTCACAGAAATGCAATTCTTGATATCAAGGACATGGATTGTTGATATTAACAATTTAATTCTTGATTCATATCCTTTTAAGCAATAAAAGTCAAAACGGCTTGCCTGATAGTGATTCAACTGTTGATATTAAGCATAGACATTTGCACTAGTAACCACATGATAATTAATATATAAAAATAAAGGCTTTAACTAGTAAGAATTGTATTTCTCATATGTAAAACTGGAAAGAAAATCAATTCAACCAGCAGGAAATCAACAATTGCATTTGAATGGCAGCCATTTAACTAGTGGAAATAATATGACAGATATCAAGAACTTTAATTCTTACAGGTTGAAATTCAGTTCCTGATTCTTTGCCTTTCGTTCCAGGCAAGCCATTTTCTATGGCAAGCTGTTTTGACTTTTATTCATTCTCAGAATATGTATTCTTGATATCAACAATTCAATTCTTGATATTTAAAAATGTTGATATTAAAAATTACATTGTTGATATCAAAAAAAGGTATTGTTAATATAATTTAATTCTAGATATCAAAAAGGAAATTCCTGATATCAACTATTTAATTTGGAGACTGTAATTTTTTTTATGCAGACTATACCAAAGTATAGTAAGTATAGTGGAAGTCTTTAAAGGTGCAGTAGGTGATCTGCCACAATGCTAACCGGTTAGCATAATATCTTTGAAACACAGTCCCTCCCCTGCCGTCCAAAGCCACGCCTCCTGAAACACGAACGCGTGCACCTTAAAGATGACAGCAGAAAACTTTACAGTACTTTATAATACTACAATTCCGAATGAAAAACTGTATTATATCTAGCATGTTTTCAGTTGTGTATAGCAAGCAAAACTCACTCTTTCACGTGCTTTGTCCTATAGTGCTTGGCCGGCAGAGTGCAGCAATTACACTTATTACTATGCCATACTTGCATGCTATTTCAGAGTGAATATTCAAAGTAGCATGGTAAACAATATAGGGACCACAACACAGGTTGTCATTGTTCAAAAATGAACCAATGTGATGTGAATATAAAACATGTGGAATAGCGCTATTTACTGATGTTTTGTTGTTAAACTAAATAAAAATCTACATTATCGATGCTGTAAAAGGTACATTATGAAATTTAAAATAGTTGCGGCGTGCGTGCATGCACAACTGGCAGGTCTGCATGAACAGATGCACAGATGTACAAATCTACATTTGTTGACAGACAGTTTGGGCTACTTATCAGAATTATGGGAATTGTCGGCCCGACAATATTTAATTAGATGAACATTTTTTTTTTTGTTTTATGCCTTACCTAGGGCCTCACCTGGTGCAGTGGATAGCACGTTCGCCTCACAGCAAGAAGGTCACTGGTTCGAGCCTCGGCTGGGTCAGCTGGCATTTCTGTGTGGAGTTTGCATGTTCTCCACGTGTTGGCGTGGGTTTCCTCCAGGTGCTCCGGTTTCCCCCACAAGTCCAAAGACTTGCGGTATAGGTGAATTGGGTAAACTAAATTGTCCGTAGTGTATGAGTGTGAATGGGTGTGTATGGATGTTTCCCAGGGATGGGTTGCAGCTGGAAGGGCATCCACTGCGTAAAACATATGCTGGATAAGTTGGCGGTTCATTCCGCTGTGGCGACCCCAGATTAATAAAGGGACTAAGCCGAAATAAAAATGAATGAATGAATGCCTTACCTAGAATATAAAAATACATATAAATACATTTAGATCATTTACTTTAATCATTACTATTGGAATGTGAACAGCCTTTCAACCAGCACAACAAAAAAGGTTTCTGAAGACAATCACCTATTGCACCTTTAAGTTAATTCAAAACAAAATGTGACTGTACCTAAATACACATTCATTCATTCATTTTCATTTCGGCTTAGTCCCTTTATTAATCTGGGGTCGCCACAGCGGAATGAATCGCCAACTTATCCAGCATATGTTTTATGCAGCGGATGCCCTTCCAACATCCATACGCACTCATTCACACACATACACTACGGACAATTTAGCTTACCCAATTCACTTATAGCGCATGTCTTTGGACTTGTGGGGGAAACCGGAGCACCCGGAGGAAACCCACGCCAACACGGGGAGAACATGCAAACTCCACACAGAAATGCCAACTGACCCAGCCGAGGCTTGAACCAGCGACCTTCTTGCTGTGAGGCGATTCTGCTACCCACTGCGCCACCGTGAGGCCCCCTAAATACACATTCAAACATAATTTTTTATAGATAGTTTGATGATAATTAGTGTTATTATTCAAAACCTTTTCATTAAAGATTTTGTTTTTAGATTTTTTTTAAATATACAATCAAATTGAGAGCTTTTAAATCAGAATCAAGTAGGACCTCTAAATCAGTACCCAGCCCCAGTTAAAACAGTGATATAGTGCACTTTAAAAATGCATGTACACATGTATGAAACATGACATTTTTTGTTTTTATCATTTTTGTGCCAGAGTTGTGCATGTTGCTTCGGGGCCTGAATGAATTAGCAATTGGTAGTAAAAGTGTTTGAGAGTTTGCTGAGTTTGCCGCAGGGATTAGATGAGGGAAAAGCGGCAGTGGGTGGGTGTTGTGCAGAAACGGCATTGGTTGGGTGGGTTTATTGTGACAGCGGCGTGTCAGTGATGGTTTTAGCCGAGACAGCCTGAGTTGCACAGGCAAAATAAAGTGATGTGCCAGCGCACCTGGCCAGGGACTGTGGGTGCGGATGAGAGACAAACTCCATCGTCTCCTGCTCAACAACTGCTTTGCAGGACTCAGGAGGAGGAGACGGAGGGAGGAAGAAAGCAGTCTGGTGTCACTCTTATGGAGATGTTTTCTTTCCGATGGGCCAAAAGTAGCCTTGCATGACTGTTTGCACGGGGCGCAGTGAAGCTGATTTGAGTTCACGGCTCAAGTGTGGACCTGAGGTTGTCCAGCAAGCTGCCAGAATACCTGAGCTCAGAGTTTGTTGACATGTTGCTGGAAGAGCTATCAAACAGAGTCAGAGGACTTTGCCTGGGCTGTAGTAATGTCATAGTGTGAAAGTTGTGGAGCGGGATGGTAGAAGTGTGTTTCTGAGGAGAAGGATTTAGTGTAACTGTTGGGAGGAAATTTGTTTTGTTTGCAGTCAGATCATTTTAAGATGCTAAACTCTTGGAATGTTTTCAGTCTGACAAAAGCCATCTTTTGGGCACGTTTGCAATCGAGTAGCCATTGTCTATTCAATTTAAGTTTATTTTTAAATTTATATGTGTCTTTCTGTGTGTCTGTGTCTCTATGCGTGTTCTGGTTTATATGGTCTACAAGGACACAATTGTATAATGACACGGGAGGGAGGGGGGTGTAAGCGAGTGAGTGTGGTACTGTATATGTATTCAAATAGAACACACTTATTTTAAATTCAAATTGTTTGTTAAAATTACTACTTTTATTTGATTTTGATCATCACAGCCCTGATGAACAGAAGATGCATACAGTCAAGCCCGAAATTATTCATACCCCTGAGGTATGAATAATTTCAGGCTTGACTATTTTTAAACAATAAGATGTGTCAAGTCTTTTGATTGTTAATACACACATGTACAGTTGTGGCCTAAATTATTAGAACATTTGCCATATTTATGAGGTTTCAGTTGTTTTTGTTGACTGTTACAGTACCCATAAAACAAATGAAATATTTAGTCATTATTATGCTATAAACCATAGAATAAAGTCATTATAATGATTTTTATATCATTTTCACTACAGTAAAAAAATTCAAAACAAGCTAGGCCTATTTCACTGTCTACCCCACACAATCACATTCCTTAGCATAATTCAAAGGACATTCTTTGCCTTTAGTTGCCAAAGGCATGGGAGAACATTAGTATCAAAGTTATATTCAAGGATGTATGTGTATAATGTATGTGTGTGTGTTTAACTATTAGAAATAATTTCATTTAATATATAGTATAACTAGTCTAATTTATGGATTTAATTTAACAATGTGATAAAAAGATAAAGATATGACAATACATTTAGAAATACAGTTCATCTTTGTCTTTATTGCTCAGCGTTATTGCAAGGTTTTAGTCTTCAGTTGAGAGTATATGCCACATTTTATTGTATCACTTGAAAAATGTTCAAAATCTCAACACTCACACTCTTGGCAAATGCACTACCCTTTTGTTTCGTTAGTGGCTGTTTTTGCCCCATTGACTTCCATTATAACAAAATTTTTTGATTGCAAAGCCATGACACTATATTATAGGGTAGTAATTTTGAACAATACACAAGGGTTAATAATTGTCTCTAAACTTTGACTTTGAGGTCATTTTGTAGTATATACAGCTGATAAGTTGTTCCTTAACTAGATAGGCTTGTGGTCATTAACTAGATAGGCTCTGTCTTTCCTTAACATCATTTAGTTATCCGCTGATTTTGTGTTGTCAGTTTTATTCCTGAAGCGTGTTCCTCTATTACCCACTTCATCTGCAGCTTATGTCTAAACCATAAGACCTTAGAAATACACCACATGTCAGAAAAACAGCAATATCATGTCAGATGACCTTGGCTAAAGATGCGTTGCTATTTTATATATGCGTTGCATATATAAAATATGTCATGGGGCAGCATGGTGGCTCAGTGATTAGCACTGTCGCCTCACAGCAAGAAGGTTGCTGGTTTGAGTCTCGGCTGGGCCAGTTGGCATTTCTGTGTGGAGTTTGCATGTTCTGGGTTTCCTCCGGGTGCTCCAGTTTCCCCCACAGTCCAAAGACATGTGCTATAGGTGAATTGGAATAACTAAATTGGCCATAGTGTATGAGTGTGTGCGCGAAGGAGTGTGTATGGGTGTTTCCCAGTGATGGGTTGCGGCTGGAAGGGCATCTGCTGCATAAGACATATGCTGGAATAGTTGGCGGTTAATTATTGTGGTGATCTCTGAAATAGAGACTGAAGCCGCGCTCGCACTGCACTTTTCTCCCCGTAGACTTCTATTTATATGCACGCGAATGCAACAGACTGGAAATGCAAGCCCGTGCCGCAAGTTTTGCATTTCGCTGCATTTAAAGTTTAAGCTTAATGAACTCTGACCTGCGAAATCGCATCACGTGACTGCGTGAGACCAATTAAAGATCAAAACATGACCTCTCTGTGCAGAAATGTAAAATATGAACCAATTGCTCGCTTTTTAAAATGTCTAATCATCTTGTTTTATCCCATCCTTTTTGCAGTGCCGTACAACATATTTTTGCATGCTTTGCTATATATATATATCAAATATCAAACTTCTGTATGAGACTGTACTTGAATAAAGTTACAGGTGTAATCTGCCAATAGTCCTCATAGCCTTGTCTTCTCATGATATACATTGGATTTTAATAATTACCCCAGAGTCTACACCAATTTTTTAGCGATACTTAAGTTATGATGTCTATGTGAAACAGGTTGTAACATTAAGATCAGTCACGCGATCACTCAGTCTACTTAGGCTTACTATGCATTTGGGAAGTAATGCTAGGTCGTTTAAACCCAATTTTGCGTCAAATATGGACAAACCAAATTGTTGGATTAAAAAATGTACTGTCATTGAAAAAGGAGGAGTTGTCCATCTAAAATGCATTTTTGAAGCATAAAGAGAGTTGAGAAAGGAATCATTTTGTCTCAGTTTTTCCTCCTTTGTATAATTGCAGCTCTTTGCAGGGCGACCTGTGACTCTTTCCAATATCTGCCCTGGCTGTTTGGATTGCTGTGGTTTGTTTATTTGTTGCATGCGGGCTCTTGGCTGGCGTCCTGCAGCATTAACACAGGGACAGAGTGGAGAAGCCGCGTGGGCAGGAGGGCAGTGTGGCTGCCAGACTTCATGCCCAGAACCAGTGCTTCCACATGCACAATATGCAGGGAAATGACTGGGAGAGGAGAGTAGGAGGAAGAGAGAGAGGAAGACTGTACAAATTTCCCCCCCTGACACGTTTAGCCCACTGCTTTTGGGTTTCCATGGGCAAGACGGGGAACTGTCCATTGATTTCTGGGAGGCTTTTTGTGTCTCTTGTGGAATGGATTTAATATGTTGTTTGTTTGAAGGGAACTCAAGATGATCTTAGAATAGATTGTGTTTATGGTGTCAGTGTACATTGTGAGGCATGCTGTATTTTTAATCAGAGCAAATAGTTTAAAAGAAAAATCAAGTAATTTTATTTGTAGTCATTTATTAAAATTAAAAGTAAGGTTTTAGTTGTGTTTCTGAATGGATGTAGTCCTTCATAGTTCGCCATTCTCTTCTATTCAACTTATTCTTTGTGTATGAGCGGGCGCAGCCATTTGAATCTTTTTGGCTCGAGACTTCCGGTCTCATTCACTTCCATTCATTTTTAGAAGTTAAAAACAGCTTGTTATGCTGCTTGATGTTGCAAACCGATATTTTCTTATCATATTATATTACTTTGTCATGCAATCACTTGTTTGTAGAGCAAATAGTTTGACTGTTTTCTACGGCTTATTATTTCTAGTCATCTCTCCCATAGGCGACTGAATCGGAGGTTCTAAAACAATAGCAAAAACGAGTGCACTACCGCATTGAAGAATAAGGTCAATAAAAGACCATTTTTAGGATCCAGAACTTTTCTCTACTGTTTAAGTTAAGCATATTTTGAATTGAGAAATGCATAACATTAAAGAAGTCAAATGAGTTGGAAAAAACTTTTGTGTTCCCTCAGATATAATTTTCGTTTTATTTTAATTGGATAATAAATGTTGTTCTGGTATGGAAATTGAAATTATGAAGTTTATGACAATTAGTTAGTTTGTTTTATTTTCCTTTAGATTAATATATTTTATTTGTGTCTTTTTTATTCTTATTTTTGTTTCTGCATCAATTGTGTCTTTTATTATGGAAGTAAAATGGTTGTAGAAAAGAGCCTTCATTTATTATTTTTTTTTATTTGATCTGGTTTGGAATGGCCATTTTTCAGTATTCTGAATTTTTCACTATTTTTTTGTTTAATTTTATTCATTTTTTTATTTTATTTAATTTTTTTATTTGAATAAAAGCTTAGATACTTATAAATAGGCTTTCACACTTTTTTGTATCTTTGATAAATTAAGTTCCATAGTTATTTGTTTGTCTGACAGGCCATTTTTCAAATGCATATGCGAACTATACCAACACTCGCACTATCATATAGCTGTAGCTTTCGCTCCGCTGGTTGTGAATCTAAAATCAGCAATAAACCATGTTCCCGAAGGATATGTGATGTCACAGGTGGGTGGTGAGTCAGTGTCCTGGTGGACTGTCAATATTAAAGGTAGGCAGAGCATCATATTGGCCTGTCATATTGAGAATATAGGATATTTTGTTTTTGTCTTGCCTTGCCAGAGTGAAATGACAATAAACCAACTGGAGAAGACATATACCAGAAGCCTTGTCTCTTGCACAGGCCCACTTTCCAGCCATTTTCAGCCAGGTTGGGCCATCAGACAGAGGATGGATAACAACTCCAAGGCTCAATCAGTTCCTATTCACTGGCTTGCCAGAACTGCTCTCGGGTTCATGCTGGAGCAACAGAGGCTTGCTTGCCAGTAAAAGCGCCAAGCCCTGATGAGACAGAGGCATATAGACAGTTACAACCTGGCAGCCTTATTTTAGCCAGGGTGACAACAGGTCTGTCTGCACCTTCTGTCAAATTTTCCAGCCCTTCGCCCTGTTTCTCACCTTCATTTTCCCCATTTTGTCTCTCTGTGTGTGACTTTCTCTTTCAGATTCGCCCTTTTTATGTGCCTGACATGTTAGCAAGTAGGGTCTAGCAATTTGATCCTTATTTATATGGTTTGATGTCAGTTTAATCAATTAGGGCTGCACGATATTGTAAAGAATAGACATTGTAATATTGACATATGCATTTTATTTCACAAGATGACTCTGTTTTGGATAGAATTCATCATTTTACATCGGTTTGGTGATTGGGATGGTTTTGTAAGAGAGTGCATCTGCATAAAATATACAAAATTAAATATATTAAAGCACAGATGAAAACAATAGAACAAAGATTTAGAAAAAGAAATAAACAGTGCCTTATGGATTTCAGTGGAGTCTAACAGTATTAAGGTTTGAAAATAATGATCAAATCTAAAATAACACTGTATAGTCTTCATTTTAAATAATAAAAATGCAGTTCATCTTTGTTAAAGTGACAAACTTTATAATTTCTTGTGCCCAAATGGTTTAAATTTGCTTGAAATCATAGTCACAGGCCTTAAAATCACATCCAAATACAAGTCTCACACTATTAGATTCAAGTTTGCAATGACTCCACAAATCAAGTGTTTAGAACTGTGGTTCCTGGTTAATTATAATCCTAACTTGACATTGCAGATCCTGCGATGTAATTATTCAATCCAGGCTCGTTCTGAAAACATACAGCTATATACATTTCTGGAGAGCGCCAAATACGTCCCAGGAGCTACGTTTTTTTGCAGTTTTAGTTTTCGCAAATTTACCAGAGGCCCCTGTGTATGCTTTTTCAGATCTCAAATTTCTCTCGCGAGTGCCATTTGAACCTGCTGTTCTCACGTAAATCCACCAGAGGCCGCTGTTGACTGACTAACTGACTTACTGAATCACTGACTGACTGACCGATCGACTGACCCACCCTCCTCCTTCCCTAAACCCAACCAATAGTGTTTTCAAAAGCACCAATTGACCCGCCCACTCACTTCCCTAAACCCAACCGACAGTTTTAAAAAGCAATCAAGAAAAAGAAAAGCACTCGCCTGATTTTTACCACGTTTTCTGTTATTTACTTGTTTATTTTATTTTTTGGCTTTTGTTTTTGTCTTATCGGCTTTCTGGAACCGTTCTTCGCCTCGAACCCTGTCATTGTGGTCAACTCCTCTCTGCATCACAAGTCCGCTGACGTACATGGCGAGCTAACTGAACAAACTGGTAACAGCGGGAAAGCCGTCCATGCGGAGGTAATCGGTCAGCTGGTAAGCGCGAAAAGCAATGGTGTCATACCGCCCCGTAGCGTTCATTTTAAAAATGAAATCAGCCATACGTACTTCTGGCTACATATTTCGTGATCTCCAGAAATGTATATAGGGATACATTTTCAGAATGAGCCTATGTTGTGTTTATTGCAGATTTGCACATTGCAATATCGATGCTAAAATGATGTATTGTGCAAATGATATATTGTGAAATTATATATTTAGTCCATGATTAACTGTCAATATTTCATTTGAAATGTCAGTTTTACAGAATTGAAATGATCTTAACAGAATCCCTCCTACTCATCTACTGTATATTAATGAAATTCACATTTACATTAGCAATAAAAATCACATAATTATGCTGAATTACTTTTTCATTTGAGTATAACACTAACAAGAAATCATAAATTTGTGCCTAGAGTGTGCACACACAAGTTAAGCGCAAACGTCACAATGCATATTACTGTGCAAATAAAAACATTGTAAATGTACAACAGTAAAATTAATTGAAAAACAGTTTTCAGTTTTTTTTTTTTTAAATAATCTAATATTTTAAACAAGCCCATAAAGCCTTCTGGTTATAACTGTCCATAAGATGAAGATAGGTCTTGTAGGTGTTTTGTGTTATTGTTGAATCTTACACTGTGCCTACACTGAACATGACTTTTGTTGACTTTTCATGGCATCCTGAATCAGCAGAAATCCATCCAAAGTTGATGCGACTGCAAATACAAAATTGGAAATTGCTTTATTGTTCTTGTCACTTGGATCTCATAAACAATAGAAGGTTTATCTTGGAGATGCGAAATGTACCTGCAATTCTGGACCCATACTGTATGTAACCACCCATTAAAACTGACATTATGAGGTTGACGAGCGTGTTTTAAATAAACGCTCTCCAGTCTCTGAACATGGCTGGCGTTATTTGGGTGGGAGGGCTGATGGATGTATGTTGTCAGTCTGCATTCATAATGAGGCATCAAGCAGCTTGTTAAATGCAATCAGTAGCTGTGGCCCATGAACCTCATTCGATCTGCTGTCATCTAGCATGTTGCGTCATCTGAGAGCCCTGATGAGAGAGACTGGAGGATGAACATTTTTAGAAAGCTATCTACTCTATCTGTACATGGTAGAAAGCCTTTACCATGTACAGATAGAGTACGCCCAATTAGCATTAGCATAGCTCTTGTCACACTGATAATACGTTTATGACCACTATGCCTTTAACACAGAAAGTTAACTGTTTAAGAAAAAAAAACTTTTAAACTCTATTCAAATCAAGAATGATTCCTGTAATGTTATAAAGTTTCAGAAATAGTTATTAAGATAAATACATGTTAAGAATAACTTCATTGGTATTAATTCATTAGAAGCTTTTGTCCTAACCAACACCTCAAATTGATATATTAGAAATGGCTTCTATTTCTTGCAACTGAACAACAGAAAACGTTTATTCAGTGTTAAGTGCTAACAATCTGAGTTTGAATGCCATTTTACATGACATTTATTGCCATATACTGAAAGCAGCAGCAGATAGTTTACCTCAGATCTTGAAAATAAAATAAACCATTTGAAACTGAACTTTAGAACTAAACACATATGAGTGATTCAGCATGTACATATAATGTTAAAGAGGGTTAATATGTATTAATTAGATTATAAACCTTACCATTTCGTGAGTGAGTGCGTATTCTGTGCTTCTGAATGACTGTATTTAAATTTCTGTTGTTTTTCGTCTGGTGCAAACAGCCAAATTGCTTATCACTGCGTATCTCGTCACGAAGCGCGTTGTTAGGACACGTGATTACAACATAACTTGCTTACCTAATGTTTACGTTCAGAATATTTATATCATATGCTAACTAATGACTTAATGTGCAAATCTGTGTCTCATTTCGGAGGGTGCTACTGTCCACCGGAGGTCGCATTTCGGTCACGAGCGCATGCTTTCAGAGTCTTTCTGAATGAATGAATGAATGAATGAATGAATGAATGAATGAAATGCAGTTTTCCACCAAGGCAACCCGGGTGCTGAAATATAATTGGCTAAACTGGCATTGGGCAGGTTAAAATTACCAAAACAAAGATAGCGTTCCGGCACAGAAAACACATTTTCAAGCACAATATCTTACTTCAGCATTGTTTTTCAGATAAACAAGAATGTTCACTTGTCATGTTTCTTAAATATCTGCAGCCATATTATGGTATTTTTATGTTTTAGAAGAGTCAAAAACTTATATACAGCATCTTTAAGATGCAGAGAGGAGTTGATTGTAATGACGGGGTTCGAGCCCGCAAAGAATAGTTCCAAAAAAAAAGCAAGTAAAACAAAACAAAAGGCAAAAATAAAATAAACAAGTAAATAACAGGGTGAGAATGTGGTAGCCGCTAGGGCTTTACTTTTTCTGGATTGCTTTTGAAAACGCTGTCATTTGGGTTTAGGGAAGGGGGTGTGTGCGTGGTGGGATTCGTTAGTCGGTCAGTCAGTTGACAGCAGCCTCTAGTGGATTTACGTGAGAAGAGCAGGTGCGAATGGCACTGGCGAGAGAAATTTGAGATTTGAAAAAGCATACACAGCCACCTCTGGTGGATTCGCAAAAACAAAAACGGCAAAAAAAACCCCATACTTTCTGGGACGTATTTCGCCCTCACCAGAAATGTATATAGGAGTACATATCAATAATGAGCCTGGGTTGGGACTTTGGTCACTTCCAATGTTCAGCCTGCTGTATATTATCTGTAATGTGAGGCATTTACAGATAAAAATTTTAACCTGTAATCTCTGCATTTAAAAATGAGAAGTACAGTAACCTATATTTTTATATTTTAAGTATACCTACAAAAAATCTTGTGTTTAGCCGAATGAATGATTATTACATCACTTTAAAGAAGACCCCCAGCCCTATAAGTGTTTCAGCAGATCATTTGTGTCTTTTATCCTTGTGTTTACACTCTGAAATGACCTTTTATACTGAGGTCTAATTGAATAAAGTATGTTTTAGTGCTTAATGTATGAGACGAGAGAACATCCTCTCTGTTTATAGAATAAGGTTGACACAGGGCAATCCACTTCAGAAGCCCTTGGAGATATATAAATGCATCATTTGCCCACTCTCACATTACCTTTTCCAGGGGAAACCACAGTGAATGAAATGAACTGTGTCATTGAAAAATGCGACAAGACATTATCCAGCAGCACATACATTTGTTTGCATGAAAAACAAAATCTGCTGAGCCAGGATGCAAAGATGGAAAAGGTGACAACAGCTCAACAGTTCTTGCATTAAAGTAATGTTTCGGTCAGAAATGATGTTCAGCCTGTCAATGCAAATATGTATATATTTAAAAAAGGAGATTTCGTATCACTGTTCTCCATAAAAATAAAATGAATGAAAGCTGGAGTTTTTAAGTTCCAAATAGATGGATAAAATTCTTTAAAAAAAGGTATAACTTGTGCCCTAAATTTCAAGTCTTCTCAAGTCATAAGACAGCTTTTTATAACTGAATTTTAAATTCGTAATTCTTCACTCTAGTGTTATTAACCACTGTAACTGCATAATTTAAGGATTTAAGAACAAGATAACGTAGGTTTTAGAAAGTGGATCAAATGATCCTGACTCAAAAGAATGATTTGTTCTTTTATCTGATTTGTTTTTAACTTTTTTGCCTAATTGCCTAACTGAAAAACTTGGGATGGATGTCATGGTTTGTTCCTAACATTTTTTTTCCCTTTCAGTGCTTGATGACCACAAACCTCATTTATTATCCTGGCACTTTATTATTAGGTACACCTGTCCAACTGCTCGTTAACGCAAATTTCTGATCAGCCAATCACATGGCAGCAACTCAATGCATTTAGGCATGTAGACATGGTCAAGACAATCTTCTGCAGTTCAAACCAAGGATCAGAATGGAGAAGAAAGGTGATTTAAATGACTTTGAATGTGGCATAGTTGTTGGTGCCAGACGGGTATTTCAGAAACTGTATTTCACAACCATCTCTAGAGTTACATAGAATGGTCCGAAAAAGAGAAAATATCCAGTGAGCGGCAGTTCTGTGGGTGCAAATGCTTTGTTGATGCCAGAGGTCAGAGGAGTATGGACAGACTGGTTCAAGCTGATAGAAAGGCAACAGTAAGTCAAATAACCACTCGTTACAACCGAGGTATGCAGAAGAGCATCTCTAAAAGCACAACATGTCGAACCTTGAGGCGGACAGGCTACAGCAGCAGAAGACCTCACCGGGTCCCACTCCTGTCAGCTAGAGAACATTCTGTAAATGTCCCCAAAATAACATCCCCCATACCTTTAAAGAACTCCACATCGTGACCTTCTCAGAATGTTACTAGACAACATCCTTAACACCAACAGGGACATTATGAGAACGTTCTGAGAACACCACCAATGGGGGCATTCTGAGAATGTCACATTTTCCAATAAAATATGGTTCCCTAAACATTCTGAGAAGGTTCTGAATGTTCTGTAAAGGTCCCCAAAATAACATCCTCCACACCTGTAAAGAACTCCACATCGTGACCTTCTCACTCTGGGAGCATTACTAGACAATGTCCTTAACACGGGGGTCAGGGGACATTCTGAGAACGTTCTGGGAATGTCAAAATTCTAGCTGGGTGTACCCATCTTCTGATGGCTACCTTTGAGCACCTTTGGGATGTGGTGGAATGGGAGATTTGCATCATGGATGTGAGCCGATGTGTCAATATGGACCAAAATCTCTGAGGAATATTTTCAGTACCTTTTTGAATTTATGCCACAAAGGATTAGGGCAAAAGGGGGTCCAACCCGGTACTAGTAAGGTGTACCTAATAAAGTGGCTGGTGAGTGTATGTATAATTGTATAGTATATGATAATAAAGAATACATTGTGTTTCACAGAAGATGGTTAGAATTGGCAGTACTGGGAGTAAGATATAACTTATTATTTATTAACTTATAAGGAATAAGGCAATATAATAAATGAAAGAGAATAGACGTAAATAAATAACTTTTGAAGATGCCAGTTAAAATGTATACTTTAATGTGTTTAATAAATTAATGTTTTACAATGTAGTTAAAAAATAATACACACACATACACAAGCACATATACATGTGTACAACTACATGTGGAGCTGTAGTTGCGTATTGAAAAAACGTATTAAATGCGTATTAAAAGGTCTTTGTCATGTTTTTTTCCTTAAACGTCGTATTTCAATGTTAGAGCACCCACAAGACATCTCGAAACATCATCTGCCTGAACTTCTGAATTATTTCCACGAGTCTTTCATTCCTCTGGGTGCATTGAGAGGCTTTGGGGTGAATTATGTGAGCATGTGTTGAAGGGAAGAGTGGAGGAAGGTAAACAATGTGGAAATGGTGGTTTAAGGAGGCATAATCTGATTTTGAGAATGCTAGGCGGAGGCACGCTGTCGTGTCAGATGAAGCTAGTCATCTTTATTAACATGGGAACAAAGTTGGCAGGCTTGGCCATGGCTGCCGCTGAGTGTGACAAAACATCCAGAGATTGTCCTACATAACCATTTATCTTGATCTGAGTCCGGCTAATGCCCAGCTCAGTTATTATTTGGAATCTGTTTCTAATCAATACAGATGCTTCATAGCTTGTATCAATCACACGCTTCTACATCCTGATATTTGCTCATTTGCTACTGTAAATAGACCGTGGGGCTTTATGAAATAGCTGAGGCGTTAGACTGGACTGCAAATGTCTGAATATCTGTTTTTGGTGGATTTTATTGTTGTGAATCAGAAATGCATCACTTTTTAGACATAAAGGAGGGTCATATACTCTCAATATTCTGATAAAGCTTTAAACTTCTACTGTCATACGTTATTTTAATTTTAAAGTAAAATTCTCGCTTTTAGGAAACCAATAACTAAGATTTTGCCTTAATAAACTTTTAATTTGTTTCTTATTATTAGTTATTAAGGTAGTAACATGCAGAATATGTACAAAAAAGACAATATATTAATAAGTGGCAGGGAATGCGTCAGCAGTTAATATAAAAAATTGGTCCTTTAACTAAAGTGCTACCAAATCATCTTATTGATTCATGAACACAGTAAGTGAAATTATAATCCTGGGCCTGTAGTCATGAAACATTTGATCTTACCACTGAATTTTCCTAAATAGCATTAAAAGATTTTAGCTAAGAGATTTCTCTTTAAACTGGTTCACAAAGATGCTGAGATGAAATTTTACTAAGGAATAGAGAGACGTTTTAAGCTGAGAGCAAGGGCAGGGTTGATCTCGTTGCTATGCATGATGTCAGCATAATTACTTATTGTACACAGAGTGATTGGCTGATGGGGAGCGGAGAGTCTCTGTCAGAGATTTATAAAACGAGTACCATATTATGTTGCCACAAATGCCATAATTAAAGATTTAAAATCCAGTGGGAAAAAAAAATGCATATGCAAGTGAAGAACTGCATTCTAAAAAGTATGTTTCAAAAATAAAGATTTTCTTCCAGTGTTCCAAATAAATATATATTTTCTATAGAAAATAAATAAGCAAATAAATTTTAAACGCTTTTAAATATTTTTTTAATAAACTTTGAAAGATATGGAAAAATGGGCAAATCTGTATTCACTATATGGGAATACCTCAGAGATTTAAACAACAATAACAAGCTCTTGATGGTCGAATGTTTTCAAAATGTTTTTCTTTACAAAGCAGATTGTCTGCAACAGCCATTTTAGGACAGTTTGTATGTCTTTAAGAGTCCTCTTCTACTCGTAACATTTCACTGATCTAGGAGCTTGTTTTAGTGTAAAAAATTTAGCAAGGGCCATTATTTGTAAGATTTCCTCCTAAATCAGCAAGTTAGCTATTTTAAGCCCTAATCATTGTGTACATTTACAAGGCAAGTTGATATCGGTTGAATCAGAGTAGAACAAGAAGTCTTGTTTGGATCCTTACAGGTTTTTTTTCATTCTTTTTTAGATTTCAATTGGTTAACACAACACATATGAGCCATGAAGTGCTCTGGTTGAAGTCAAATTCAAAGTTTTTTTTTTTTTACAAAGAGCAAATTACTTATTTGTTCTATACTAAAATCACGTTATGCATAATGTTTAGATCAGCATATCACAGGTTTAATACAGGTTCATCTCAATTGACAACATATAACATTTAAAGGGTTATATTGCATTAAACTCCTGTATATTTGTTGATGAATGTGTTTTGTCATTTACAGAAGTCATGCCAGTTCCAGATCAGCCTGCTGAGATGGAGAATGCCACCATGCTCAGTCCAGGACTGAACGCTTCCAATGGGGACGGAGCCGAATCAGAGACCACCTCTGCAATCCTGGCCTCCGTCAAGGAGCAGGTAGGGCTTTTAATATCCCATTTCAGGCACAACGCCAGACTTATTCAGAGGAAAAGCTGAATTCTGTGCTGTACTGTTCATGATTTATCAGTAGACAGAGGTTATCTGTACACATTTGTCATATTAACTCTGGTGCTGGACTTTTTGTGCAATTTCTGGGAGACGGAGATTAAAAGGGGAATGATAAACGCGAGAGACCATTTTGTATTTTGACATTGAGTACATGTCGGGAGGTAACTGGGTGGTATTAACTGTAAAATGGACATTGTGAGAGATTACACGTGTAGTTATTATATGTACAGACATCAGATGTACATTTTTAGCTTCTGGCTTTTTTCTCATCTCAATATTTGGGCTTTAATGAATTTATTCTAATTTTAGGATTTTTTTAACATCTTTAACTATTTTTCTGATCAACAAAACTGAATTTATTGGATCAAAAGTACAGTAAAATGGTGTTATTATGAAATTATTTCAATTTTAAATAATTGTTTGTCATTGAAATGGCATCTCGTTAGCCTCAAACACCATTGTTTCCTCATTCTCATGTAAATCTTGTGACTGTTAAATCCTGCTGAAAAACTGGCCAATAAGAACAAAACACAGATTCTGACCATTCACACAGGATCATTAATATACATGCCCCAGGCTGCATTTCATTGGCTACTAGTGAGGTTGCAACCATGATACACCCCCCACCTCCCCATTTTTAAGTTTATCTAAGCTTGTAAGGAACATACTGTGTATGTGGGACTCTAATTTTGAAATTGGAAGAGTCATGGAGACTTAAAAGGAGCAGTTTTGAGGCAGCCATGCATGACTACAGAGTGTTCACAACTCATCAGAATGCTAAATGTAGGATATACAGATGATCATTTTATTCATCGTCTGTTTAAATGTATTGTTAGTATTGTATTGTGAATTTTTTCTAGGCATGTTTGTAATGAGGTAATAAACACATGTAAGCTGCTGAGTATACATGTTCAATGCGTGTGTTTATGCATGGTGGCATATCACTCAGCTCTGTTTATGCATCATGTCATATCACTCAGCTCGTACTGTGATTTTTCATGGAGCGAAAGGATGGCGATAAACTTTATAAAACTCATCTGTTTATGGAGATAGGTTGATATTAATTTCTGCCTATAGTTTCAAATACACAACTGTAAATACATCTCTGTCTGCCCCTTTTGTCAAGTGTAATTATAATTTAGCAGATATTTTATTCACAACACAGCACAGGAGCAAAATAGATTATTCTGGTGGATTAAAGAGATCTCACTCACTCATTCTAGCTAAAATAAACCTGTCCACAATTTCAGTTGGTGTGTGTGTGTGTGTGTGTGTGTGTGTGTGTGTGTGTGTGTGTGTGTGTGTGATAGAACAGGCACTGATGTGAGATGTGGAGTTTCAGAGCAAAGCAGAGTTTATTAATGTTCATGAACATTGCAAATATGGTAAAACCCTGTGCTTACAAATGAGCATACACAGTAACACAGTGTCTGTTAAGGTATATACAGTTATATACAATGTAATTGTATAGATAGTAGAGAACAATTTAACACACTGAATCACTGCACTCTATGGGACCTTTAATGTTTGACAGTGTTTTTTTTTATTTATTATATTTTGCTCATAAAAATGATCAAACAGGACACATTCTAATATTTGCTTGAAAACCGTCTTTGACCAATATATACACAGTATAAAAATACTTTTTTTTTCATATTCTGATTTAGAGAGGCCGGAGGGTTATTGAGTTTAAAGCTCAGGTGTGACATTATTAAACCATTTAAAGATTACTCACTAAAAGATGGAGAAAAAAAAAACTTAAATATTTAGCAGGACATTAGATGTGGAGGAAAATGACTGTGTGTGAAGATGAATGTTTGAAGGAGCAAATGTTCCCGAGGACAAAATCCAGAGTCAACGCAATGAATGCAAATTGGGAGATGGAGGGGGAAATCAGGGAAATGCCATAAAGTCAGACCCCGCAGTCCTGCTCCACCTCAGGAATCTGTCTTAGTAATGATTTAATTGACACTACAGTATGCAATATATAATAGCGCGTAATTTGTATTTGATTACATTCTTCATGTTTGCCAAATCCCAGCTCAGCAGTAAAAGGCCACCTGTGTTTTACCTCATGATTGATTTAGTCCCCGTCCCACCTGGAACGGCCCCTAAGACTGTACAGGTTGTCCCAATCCATCACAAAAATTAGCCCTTAGTTTTATTCGAACACGTCCCGTTCTCTCTGAGTTGCAATTTGTACAGATGGCGAGCACATCAGAGCTTTGAAATGATGATGGCTTCATGTACTGCTTTAATAAGGACTACATTTACAATCAGAGGTGCTGAAGCAGCGTTTCGGCAAGCAGAAGTGAGCATCTGTACAAAGCAGTGCTGGGGTTTTCGTGCTGGATTTGATTAATAAAGCTGTGTATGTTTGTGAGAAACTGGCTGTGTAAATCAATGCTGGTAATGTTTGGAGACTCTGCCCTCTCTAAAGAGCTGTTTGTATACTTGTAAAACAACTTCACACCTTTTAAAGGTATTTGGAAAGAAATTATTTAAATATTCATTCATTCATTCATTCATTTTCTTTTCGGCTTAGTCCCTTTATTAATCAGGGGTCGCCACAGCGGAATGAACCACCAACTTATCCAGCATATGTTTTACGCAGCGGATGCCCTTCCAGCTGCAACCCATCACTGGGAAACATCCATACACACCCATTCACACTCATACACTACGGACAATTTAGCTTACCCAATTCACCTATACCGCATGTCTTTGGACTTGTGGGGGAAACCGGAGCACCCGGAGAAAACCCACGCCAACGCGGGGAGAACATGCAAACTCCACACAGAAATGCCAACTGACCCAGCCGGGGCTCGAACCAGCGACCTTCTTGCTGTGAGGCAATTGTGCTAACCACTGCGTCACCGTGCTGCTCTATATAAATATTAATTAATTAATTTATTTATTAATTTATTTATTCATTTGTTCATTTATGTACGTATGTACAGACGTATGCATGTGTGTATGTATGCATGTATGAATGAATGTATGTACAGTATATATGTATGTACTGTATATGTATTTATTAAGTAATATTTTTAATTATAACTATTTTTATTTATTTATTATTTATATTTTTGTTTATTTATTTATTATTAATATTTATTATTATTTATTTATTTGTTTATCTATCACTAATATTTAAAATTATTTATTTATTGTTCATATTTTAATTGTTTATTTATTTATTAATTATTAAGCTGTTTTATTGAGTTATTTATTATTAATACTTTTTATTATTTATTCATATATAGATGGTTTGATTGATTGATTGATTGATTGATTGATTGTGAAAAACAAAAAAATGAAAACAGAAAATAAATAAATACAAATGAAAATCCTTAACCTAAATGATCTCATTTCCATTTAGTTTAACTTGATCTACTGAAAAAAAATCACCTTCATATTTGGAGTTAAATGTGAAAGTCGGCTAATACTGCTAATAAATAATAGGCCTTAAACTGTCATTAACCCATGTGATGCCAACATATATTGTACCAATACACCAATATAGTCCTGTTTCACACAAATAAGTACTAGCAAACATTACTGGCAAATTGTGGGCACATAGGGACATTTCTGCATCTTCTGTAGCATACAAGTTTCCTAAAGTTCTTCTGCGATGTTATTTTCTCCTAAATTAATTCACGACTGAAAAACTTAAAATAATACAGTAGCTTCCAGAAAAATGGCGTATTATTGTACCGTGAAATCAAAACCTTCTTGCATCCATTTTTTTTCCAAGAAGAAAATACATAATTTATTCATGTGAAGCTTTCCAGTGAAAATATTGCTCTGTTCTGATCACATAAGCAATTAAGGCATTATATTTGCAGCCTTGAGATTTCTTTGTGAGGATGTGAGGGTTATTTCTTTTGCAATTTCAGACAAGCGCAAGCCTCATTATGCCAACTGCTTTCAGACATTCAGCGCAGGTTTGGCCTTCACATATCAGTGGGCTGGTCGCTGTGTTAGAAAGCCTTTCATGCTCAATACGCTGATTAGAAATAAAATAGCTGAATAACAGGAGTGGGCTTTATTAAAGAAGCTATTAGATTGCACACTGATGTACCTGTTGCCAGACTTCTTAAAGGCAGGGGTGAGCTCTAAAATCCTAACTCTGGTCACAATCATGCAGGTGTATGCAATATAACATGGAAAGCATGTTTTTTTTAAATATATATATTCATTTTAATATAATTTTTTTTTGGCTGCATGTCCACCAGAGCATTTGAAAATACGAGTGCTATTAAAAAAAACAAACACATTTTTGCAGCACAGTTTTTTTTTCCAGTTGGTTGCTGTTACAACTTGTGGTAGTGAAAGTTGTGTGATATAGTCTCTCCCCACATCCACTGTGATTTGACGCTAACTCAAAAGTGACACTGATGGGCGCTATGTTTTTCAACTTACAGCACCAGAAAGAAATGCAGAGTGCTCAGCGCTGACAGTAAAATGCCTGCTCAGAAAATGTGTTAACAAAAATAAAAAACAAAAACTCAGCTAAAAAAAAAACACTTCGGTGGACATGCAGGTTTTATATTTGTAGTACTGTTAGAATTGTAAAGCTGTAGAGAAGTAGAAAACAAGTTTTCTTATTAGTTCTGACCACTCTTTAGGGAGCAGAATGAAAATAATAATAATAATAATAAAAATAATGTTGGTGGTGTTGTTTGTTGTTGTTATTGTTGTTATTATTATTATTATTATTATTATTATTATTATTATTATTATTATTATTA
>CAIGQW010001086.1:1660545-1673555 GCA_903798125.1 Danio choprae
GTGTGTGCGTGTGTGTGCGTGTGTGTGCGTGTGTGTGCGTGTGTGTGTGTGTGTGTGTGTGTGTGTGTGTGAATGTCAGAGTGTATAGGTGTTTCCCAATACTGGGTTGCAGCTAGAAGGGCATTTGCTGATTAACACATATGCCGAAATAGTTGTCGGTTCATTCCGCTGTGGCGACCCCTGATGAATGAATGAATTAGGCTAACTAGGCTAACAATCTCACACCATCTTAAATATTGTTTTAATAATTCTGCAAATACAAAAAGTCCATAATCAAAAATATTTTGTATAGTTACATCTAAGAGCAGGGGTTCTCAATCTTGGTCTTGGAGCTCTGGTGTCCTGCAGATTTTAGCTCCAACCCCAATCAGACACACCTGGGCTCTTACTAGGCTTTCTAGAAACATCCTTGCAGGTGTGTTGAGGCAAGTTGGAGCTAAAATCTGCAGGACACCGGACCTCCAGGACCGAGTGTGAAAACCCCTGTCCTAGAGTCTTAAGCAATCGTTTTCACAAACACCCTCTGAGCTGCAACACATTTATCTTATTTTAAATAAGAGCTATAGTTTCTTCTCCGCTTGCAGAAACCCGAATGTTTATTATTCGCATATTATGCTGGTTTCCCAGGAAGTGGGATTTTCTATTCTCTTCAACGTGTAAAAAGTGTTTAATTTGAAAATATTATATGCAATATTTAAATTTTGTGCATAAAATACATTCCCAGCTTTGGATAGAAACATAGCTACTAATATATGCACTCGGAAACAGATGAGCACCATATGAATTTGGCAGCGTTTGCATGTGGGCCAGGGAGTGAAAAAAGAGTGTGAGCAAGAGAGAACGAACAAAGAGAAATGAATATGTCACACATGGAGCAGACACGTGTGCAGTGCGAAGCCTCCGGGGCCTGTCAGTAATGGTTGGCCTCGGGGAAGAACAGCATAATGTTGTCAGTGTTGAGTGGATCACTACAGCGACCAGAAAGCGGGCAGGCTGTTTCCTCTGTAAAAATCACCCCGCACCCTCCCCCATATCTCGACCCGGCTGCTTCGACCACACCGCCAGTTTGCTGTCCCTTTCAGAGCTACAAAGATACTGCAGACAAAAACACTGCTTTTTCATGCACCTAATAATTTTCAAATTGTGGGCTCTTTGGTTTGTGTTTTTTTTCAAGTCTAAAGAAAACATACAAAATATACTTTTTTTTTTTGAAAATCAAATTGTGTCTGTAGATTTCAATTACAATATGTATTTTTCAAAATGATTTTTTTTCTCGCCTACTCAGCTATAAATCTCCACTTCAGCAGCACTTTCACCAAGCATAAGAGTTTATTCATATATATATTCAAAGTTTTTTTACAGAGAGTTTATTTTTCAGGCTGTTAGCAGTATTTTTTGACTTACAGTTACCAAAAGGTACACTCAAAACCTCTTCTGTAAAAAAAACAAAATGTACTGTATGCAAATTAGCACTTACAATTAGTCATTAAATACTGCCTAAATTACTCTACATCCACTAGTAGTGTCTTGCTTTTATCTGGGCTACAGCTTTGCCTAATATGGAGCTTGGTTCGTTTTGTGTGTTTGTGTCTGTGTGAGGTTCGTTTGGTTTTCTGACACATTGTTTATTCACTCTGTGTTGTCGATGAATCCCTAATGAAGTTTAACAGGCGGTAGTTTGTGAACACTGACCTAGAATCAAATCCATTGAGTGATTGTAATCAACTGTAAATGTGTGTGCACTCGTACAGCGATATTGGATACCTGGTAAAGTGGTGCGGGACATCATAAAAAATTATGTTTATGGATGTAGGCTTGGTTTGTGTACACTATGATTATTGAATTGATTGTATCTTAATTAGAAATTGACCATGCAGAAAATGTCCTTCATTGACGTTCTTCAAGAGCACTTTGCAAATAAGAATCTTGCCACTAGGTGGCAAACATATTATGAACTTGACCCTAGAGGAGTCAATGGTGAAATCAGAAGGGACACGTTTTACTTCTAATAAATCTAATATCTAATAAATAAATAATAGGTTTTCTCACTTCACCTTCAAACAGTTCCTGCCCTCAAATTATGGAATGCCATTGAGGCCACAAAAAATGTGTGGAATTTGATTGTGTCAACACTCAACACAATGGGCACAAGCATTGTAATGGCTATATTTAAGACTAAATATAGTCTTTGTATATTTGATACAATGGTATGTTGGGATATGCATAATAAATAATCAGATGTCATGTTTTTGGCTTGTTTTTATTCTTACATTAGATGTTAAATGACCTTCAACAATAATTCAACAGTCCCTCTATATGAGCATATTTGTGTGTTGGTGCAATGCTTAATAAGCATTTTGGCTTTCCATTCTCCAACCATAAGTGACACATGACTATGATGTCTTTGACATCATAAGTCTGGTTCATGCATGTCCAATTTTGGTAAAAGCTATTAATTGGCAGATATTCTTAAACATGATGGTGTTCTTTGAACAGGCCAAAATTTGGAGCAAAAAAAAATAACAATTTACAATGTTAGTGGAACTGTGGAACTTAAATTGCATTTTACTATACAGTTTTGTCATTTAACTAAAATTCTCGAACCAGCGACCTTCTTGCTGTGAGGTTACAGTTCTAACCACTGAGCCACCGTGTTGCCCAAAATCAGTTTCATTCATAAATAAAAGTATTGAAAAGTAAAACTTATTATTTCACTTACCAAAAACAAGTATGGACTTGGCAAGTAGTGAAAGATGAGTATAAATAAAAATATATATATATTTAATAAAAAAAGTCAAATCCAATCATATAATATTTGTGAATTACTCTTGAAGTTTTGCGAAATTTCTACTGCTTTCTTTTCCTTTTCCGTTTAGTGTTGTCTGTTCTCCCAGAGCTGTTTGACATGGACCTCATGTTACTGACCCCTCACAACTTGTTCTTTTTGATGAAGGAGTTACACTGGGACCTGAGTGCAACTTAAAGCGATTTCGACCATCGAAGCACCTTAAAGACACACAAAGTTTCCAGAAATCTTTGATATTGTGACTTCTATAGAACACTGTGGGATTGTTGTTCAGAAGTCAGAAGGATTACCTGTCCTCTAACAGCAGACTGGCCTTTGGCTGGGCTTACGTGGGTTAGAGGTACACGACAAACAGTAGAAGCAAAGCATCATGGGTGCAGAGCCCAGGTTTCACTATCAATGTGTCCTTTTAGTTAATGCTGCTTGTTAACACTGGTGTTTACAGAAATGATATCTGCAGTTCAGCAGAAATGTTTACATGTTCCAATTGTATAAACTGCTGAGGTTTACTGGTGTTATTTTAAGGGTATTTTGTCTCTATGAAGAATCAATCAATCAATCAATCAATCAATCAATCAATCAAGCAATCAATCAAGCAATCAATCAACCAATCAATCAATCAAATAACAATCATATCTGGAAAGTGCTTTTTAAGTTAAGAATATTTGGAAAATTAATTAAATATTTGTTTATTTGCTGTTTAATAGACTAATGTCCTTTTAACAGTGACATGAATGTAGTCACTGATTTGATTATAATTGTATACTATAACAACAGTATTTTGTGAAATACTACTGATTGCTGATATATTGTGTATTAATCTTTAAAGAGCAAATAGTTACTACACTTATTTGCAGTAAATCAAACAGTAAATGCTAAAAAAAACAAAAAACAAGCCAGACTAATTCGAACTATAAATGAAAAAGGTCATACGAGTTATTTGTTTGGAAGTCTCAATTGTCATGTTTGGATTTATTAAACAAAGAAATAATACTACATAATTAAGAAAACTAGTAAAAGTAATTTGGTCATGAATCAGATTCACAAAATACAAACAATCAAACATCTTTAAGGCTGAAGACTGTGGTCGTGCTATATGGTTTGATTCAGTTTGGTCTGACTAAGCTAGTCACAATTTATGGATTTAATTAACTAAAAATAACCAGCTCGTACAGTAGGAGTCATTTGTTTGGGAATTAAAATATATATTCTAAACACACTGTTTGGATTTGATTCACTAAAAAGAAGCAGCTTACAGGAGTCCTTGATTCAGGAATTGAAATACACTAATCACATTGTTCAGTAATCAGATGATTACTACATGATTCACACTGCATGGATTTGATTCACCAAAAAGAATCTGTTACTGCGAGTCATTTAGTTCTGGAATTAGATCACATTAATTGAGCTGTGTGGATACAATTGAATAATACAAAACAAAATAGAGATTCATAATACACTGATTGCACTGCGTGGATGTGATTTACTAAAAAAACATACTGGTTATTTTTATAGTTAATAGTAAAAGTCATAATAGTTATTCGTTCAGGAATCAATCAGTTGTAGAATTCGCAAGCGGAATAGTAAAGAAACATTATTGTTTATTACATTGTTTATTACATGAGAACCAACAACCAGGGATGGGCAAAAATACATTGAAATTAAAATAAAATAGCAAATGTATACATTTTAAGTGTATCAAAATAAACTACAAAATACAGCAGCCACAAATGTATCAAAATACAATACTGTATTTTGTATTTTAAAAATGCTACAAAGTATTTTTAAAAAGGTAGCATGCATTTTCTTTGCAAACCATCCATTAATAGGCCTATATTGGATCAATCCCTTCACCATTAAACTGACTTAGTAAAGTAAACAATGTTTAATAACAACACATTTTCTCTGCCACTTCGTTCACCTATAGGGGTTTGTGGCATAATGGTTAGTGAGTTGAACTTGTAACACAAAGGTAACTAGTGTTTCTCTTTGAGATTAATATAAATATTCGACAAATGTTATACAGAAAGTCCTGTCTTGAAGATAATATCCTATGGTTTGAATCATTTAATGCAGATAATGAGTCAGAACATAGTACTATATGTTGATTAGGTTTCCACCCATTGTAACGGGAGTCTGGAGTTTTTGACCAGTCTGTATAGACTGGAGTATTATTAAATATTTGTTTCATATGTTGTGATTTTTGGACATCTTTAGGCGTAGATATTTTATCTTCATACAGTGCACCTGCAGATTAGCTACTGGTATTTAAAACCAATGAATTGTAGGTATCGTCAGTGTAGGACTTATTTTATTATTATTTTTAAAATCTTATTTATTTTAATGTTGTTTGTCTTATTTTTTGCGATCTACATCAGCAATTCATTCATTATTTGTACAATATACTCTTTCTTCCAAGATTTTTCAGTTTCTTCTTTAACTGGAAGAGTCTCGGTTTAGTTCCTGCAAAGTATTTTACAGTATTTTGAAACAATACAACACACTAAAGTGTTTTGATACAAAATATTAAGCCATTTTCATCAACCCCATCAAAATTTGAATTTGAAATACATGTATCTTAAATACTGCCCATCCCTGCAGGCAACCAATGTCAATTGGTAAGAACAACTATGTATTTAGAACACAGTGAGCTTGTTATTGTCCATGATGCGCGTAGAGTCATATCAATGTGTTTGTGCACTTGAGTCACCATCAAGAAGAGCTACATTTACAATGGTCTCCTAAATTTGCAATTCTATTTAACAAAACATGACCGCACCTGCCAATCTTTGTTTGCGGACATGACACTCTGCCCTTGAACATACTCGTGTGAATGCTATCAGTAAAGTGCATGTTGCAGATGATTGTATGGGACGTACAGGACGCATTGTTAGCCCTGATGCTCATCATTGGGGAATTGGCAAGAGCTTTGCAGTTTAGATTGGAGATATCAACAGGCCAATGCTGAGTTACACCACAGCTGACAGGACAGACTATTTTGTGTTAATCCAGAGACAGAGGCTGTCAGACATTAGTGTTGTTCTTCACGTCCTCGCTGCAACATAGTGAAAATAATAACTGTCAGTTGCGACTCCTGCAGAGTGAAAAAGTGCTGCGTGTTGATTATGCAATCTGCAAATGCAGCATCAACATTGTGTTTGGCTTCACGCTGCAATCCTTTCACTTACTCATACATTTGTAGTTAAATTTGTTCGTTGTATTCAGAGGACGTTTTGGTTTTAAGGCAGGTGGATAGGGTAAATATAATAGCCTAAAATAATAATACTTTCCTCTGGGTGCTCCGGTTTCCCCCACAAGTCCAAAAACATGTGGTATAGGTGAATAAGGTAAGCTAAATCGTCCGGAGTGTGTGTGAATGAGTGTGTATGGATGTTTCCCAGTGATGAGTTGCAGCTGGAAGGGCGCTGTGTGAAACATATGCTGGATAGGTTGGCGGTTCAATCCGCTGTGGCAACCCCAGATTAATAAAGGGACTAAGCTAAAGGAAAATGAATGAATGAATAATACTTGATTGATTACATGCAATTACAAAAAAATTTCATATTAGAAGTTTTCTAAAATCTTAATATGCAAATAATTCATTGTTTAATTAATTATGCACTATGCACTATACACTGTAAAAATATCTGTAAATTAGCAGTTTTCTGTATTTTGTGATTCATGTTTTTATTTTCACCCGTTTATTTATGCGTTTGAATTGCATTATGGGACCTTGATCTTTTTTCTAACATCTTTGAACTTTGAAAAGTTAGAAAAAGGGACTTTTATTACCATTTTAAGTAGTTTAAAGTGATATATTGTCTGGGTTGGTGTTGTCCATTATGCTACAAAAACCTTGTAATAAACTGTCAGTACATTTTCTGTTATTTTACAGACTTATTTGTCTATATGGTATTTCTTATACATAATATTATTTAAAACTATTGAAACGTCAATAAAAGTCACTTTGTTAAACTTTAGAGTTTAATTTTCCAATATCAAAAGTCGACAGAGCAGAGATCAAGGTTAAGGAAACTGTTAATTAACAGATATTTTTAACAGTGTATATGCACGTAATGTACATACATTTCTAACATAGAAATGGAGGAATTCAGGCTCAAAATTGTTGAATTTTTTTATTTGCTTTTATTTATTCTTTTTAGGTTAAAAGCTTTTTACAGATTGGATTATAGATTTATCACTCTGTAATTCAGTAAATACTGCAAACAGACAGCCAACAATATTAGGATAAAATATTGGAAAATAAGGAAAACTATATTTCATTCTGTGAAAATACACATATAGAAATCAACAAAGATGTAAATAAAATTGTAAATGTTTGATGTGTGTAAGATTTATAGCTCAGTGCAGGATAAACATCTCATTTTGAGAAAACGGCTTCTAAAAATATGATGTGCAATTGAAATCTACTGTACAGACACAAATTAATAACGTGCTATAAAAGAAACACTTAAAAGGGTATTTTGGAGGTTTTCTTTACGTTATACTAAAAAAGAAGCTTTATGAAAATCCAAATAAACTGTGCCTGCAGTGTGTCTCCTTAATAGAAGATCTCAATCATTAATTCATCTGTTTGTTGTTGGTATGATTATCATGCTAAATACGCCTTCCTTTTTTGTGTTTTTGCTGCAATGTGTGGTGAAAATATTTGATGTTTGTGAGAGATGCACAGCAAATTGGAAATTGCTTTTTAAATTAGTTTTGCGTGTTGGATGAGACCTTTTTAAGCTAACAAATTAGTAATCTGGGTGTCTCTTTTGAAGGCCTTGCTAATTCAACCTGAACTAAACGGCCTCTGATCAGAATTTCTCAATGCTTTTCTACTGTTAATTAGTTAAGCCGTGGAATGAAAGCGTATGAAGCTTATTACTTGACATCAAATTGTCTTTGCTGCTTTAATGTGGCTTTTATATTTAGCAATTTGCAGGAGCAGAGTTTTCCTGTACTGTTTAAAACAGCAATTCTAATTATTTAAGTTAATAATTTTGGTATATTAATTAAGTAAATGAAGGGGGTCATGGTGACGCAGTGGGTAGCACGATTGCCTCACAGCAAGAAGGTCGCTGGTTCGAGCCTCAGCTGGGTCAGTTGGCATATCTGTGTGGAGTTTGCATGTTCTCCCCGTGTTCGCGTGGGTTTCCTCTGGGTGCTCCTGTTTTCTCTCACAAGTCCAAAGACATGCGCTATAGGTGAGTTGGGTAAGCTAAATTGTCCGTAGTGTATGTGTGTGAATGAGTGTAAATGGATGTTTCCCAGTGATGGGTTGAAGCTGGAAGGACATCTACTGCGTAAAACATATGCTGGATAAGTTGGCGGTTCATTCCGCTGTGGTGACCCCAGATTAATAAAGGGACTAAGCCGAAAAGAAAATGAATGAATGAATATTTAAGTAAACGGAGAATTAAATGTTTAGGTTTGTTCTAAAATATTAAATGCAGCCTTTGTGAACATAAAAAATTGTGTTTATTTTAACCCTTATATTATATATGTACCGTGTATATGATGAATGCATTATGGACTTTGAGCAATAACCATAATGATGCTTCCATTATTCAGTTCAATTATGTAATCATGGAAGGAAAAAAATTATAAAGCGAAAGTATAAGGATTTCACACTGTATAGACCTCTTCTGACTTTGATATTTGAGTGTATCTTTTATGATCATACAGTACTCACTTTGATTGTTATATCTGTGCTTTCAGCTCTGTTGATTGACTCTTGTAATAAACAGGACCTCATCAAAGAGCAACTAGTTAGTTCTTGGAGCACATTCAGGAGAGACTTAATGAACATGCCTAGAAGTCGAGAGCTTGTTCTTGCTTCTTGTTTATCTTTTCTGTGCGTCATTCATGTTTGATCTTGCCAACAAACACAACACTTTATATCTATATAACGCTGACCTGAGATGCTGAAGGAATGAAGGCTCTTTTATCCATGACTCTAATATGCATCAATTGTATTGAAGGTAGTGGTGTACAGTTCTATACATTCCCACGATCGATAATTGTTTACATTTCTATTAAAAATAATTAATATTATTAATTCAGATGTGTCTTCTGTGTCATGTGTATCCTCATTCAGAAAGAGACCTGTAAATACCTGTAAATAAAAGGTTAGAATGATTGGCAAAAAAAGTTGCGGCGTGTTTTCCCCCGTTTTTCTTTTTTATAGTCTTTTTTGCCCCAGTGTTTTCTTTTCCTCTCCCCCGTATTCCCATGAACCCCATCCACCGCCCCGAATTTTCTCACCTCCTGCTGGAGCAGGGGGAAAGCAGCCCTGAGGACCATAAAATAGCGACTGTCACCAGCTATCCGGGCAATGTGCTCTGCATGTCTTTCATCGTCCGAAGATGGTCCTCAGGGCATTATCGCCGCTTATGTGGAGTGGACACTGGCGAGAAATACACCACCTTTCACCGCCTGCATGGAGGAAGACCTCGTCAGTGCCACTCCCGACCCAGTGACCAGCCAAGCACCACCCGTCGCTTTTGGGTGCTGCCTGCTAGCGTCGCCCTTTGGAGTGTGTCGCCCAGCGTCAACTCCTCCAGCCACCGAGCTGCGGACTCCACCTCGGCCCTTTGACCCTAGGGCTCCACGTTGGCTCACTCCTCCCTCGTCTCCATCATGGGCCGTTTGCCCACCAGCTCCGCCAGGCTCCCTCGTCCCTCCGGCTCCGCCTTGGTCAGTCATCGCCCTTCCTACACCTCTCGACTCCACTTCTTTGGCTGCACCTCGTCGCACCGTCCTACCGGCTGTGTTGAGCTCCTCCTTCCCTCCAGCTACGCCTTGGTCCTCTGTCGCTCTGGCTCCGCCATGGGCTTCCGGAATCCCATTGGCTGGCTGCGGCCCTCAGGGACCTCGGCGTCCCCTTCTTGGGCTCCACCGCCATCAGCGGCGTCTCCCTCGGTCGGCCCCCTGGAGTCGGCAGCCACTCCTCCTTTGAAACAATATATTGTATAATAAATAATATGGAGAGAATTAAGTCTATAAAATAACAGAAAAAAGTACCAGGTTTGTGTAACACCAACACCAACTTCAAAAATGTAAAATGTCAATAAAAGTCACTTTTCAACATCAAAGGTCGTTGGAGGAAATATTAAGGTCACATAATTCAATTAAAAAGCATAAATAAATTAATTCATGGATTTTTTTACAGTGTACATACAAGCAACTGATCAAGTCAAGTTAAGCTTTATTGTCATTCCTCTACATGTGTGGACATACAGAGAAATGAAATGTCGTGTCTCGCAGGACAACGATGCTTCATAAATTAATCATAAATACAAACACAACATGAAAGATTAAAGAACATTAAAGAACATGTGTTAGCTATACTTAACAAATATACATATACAGCTATACACTGTCCTTAAGCTGGGTTTACACCAAACATAGTGAGAACACACACATTGCATTTACTGTACTATGGGATATATATATATATATATATATATATATATACCATCATACATATGTTCATCTTTTTCATTAATTCGTTCATTTATTTTCCATTAGCTTAGTCTCTATTTCAGAGGTTGCCACAGGGGAATGAACCGTCAACTATTCCAGCATATGTTTTACACAGTGGATGTTCTTCCAGCCACAACCCAGTACTGGGAAACACCCATACACACACACACACACACACACACACACACACACACACTCATACGCTACGGTCAATTTAGTTTATTCAATTCACTTATACTACATGTCTTTGGACTATTTAGGAAACCGGAGCACCCGGAGGAAACCCACACATACATGGGGAGAACATGCTAACTCCACACAGAAAACTGGCCAACTGGCCCAGCTGGGGCTCGAACCAAAAAACTTCTTGCTTTAAGGCAACTGTGCTAACCACTGAGCCACCGTGCCACCCCCAGCTTTTTCATATTTTCAGCTATTTTTTTAAACTTGTGCGGAAGATGCAATTGAGGATAATTTTGCACATTTTCGGCAAATATGTTGCACATTCCACTTCAATTTGTCTTCTGGAAATTATCTTCTGTTCGCACATTTGCATTGACTTTATATGTAATATTCTCGTGCGAATGCTTAAATTTGTTGTGAACCCAGCATTTGTCAATTGCCTATTAAATGAAGGCATTTCTAATTGAAAGAGAAAGAAACCGACAAAAGCTTTGATTTGTCACCTTAATCATCTTCCATTTCCTCTCCTTGTTTGCTTGTACTGTAATAGTGGATATAATGGCCTCGCAGTTGTAGATCGTCTTGCTGAAGTGTATCGTATATCAAATGCTGCAATGCAATACAATCAGGCAAACCCAAACAAATACGATCTGGTCTTCTTTAGCTGCCGGGGGCCATATTTGTGATTCAGCATAGCGTTTGACCATGAAGCAGGTTGGCAGATGCCTCTTTAATCTCTCACCTCTAAGCTTTGATAGATGCGCCCATGACTCAGACTTACATCCCGGTCTGCCTGATAATGAATGTGCCTTCCTCGTGCCGGAGGGAGAGCAGATACCAGGCCTTTAGGCTAAATCACAAGCCTTATCGACGAGGATTTTTCAGCTTTCTCTGCCGTAAGTCTTTAGAAATTTCCCAGCATTCACTGTGATGTGAGATCTTTGGTAGCATTTGGCTTGTAGGCTTGCATGAACTAGTGTTTGGCAAATGTGAAGTGTTATTTAAATAAATGTTGAAAGTTGTATGCAACACACAATTCTCTGACCTTGTATTGGGACCTTTTGTCTTGTTGTAATTTGCGTAATATAGCAGATAATTATGTCATATCATATTTCATATGTATTTCTTTGCCGTCAATTAATAGGCAATTGACTAATGCTGGGTTCACAACAAATTTAAGCATTCGCATGAGTAGATTGCATATAAAGTCAACGCAAATGCACAAATTTCTTCGGAAGCCGGAAGCGCCCTTCAAAGCAATGTATCGCTTTTTTCGGTTTCGCTAGCAGTCTCAGAAACATGACAGCCTCAGGACAGCGGAGGACATTCTCACTGTCAACTTTGCCATAATTTGGACAAGAAGACGTTGTTCGGTGAATGTGTAAAACTGACGTAGCCTAAATAAAACAGCATTTAAAATATTATACCGATTTGCAGAATTTGTTTTTCACAAAGCGTTTGCAGCATTAGGTCACAGTAAGGTGCGCAGCCAACAGCATAAGATCATTCAAGCCATTCGAGCCATTGGTAAGCAAGATTAACTAGGCTATTTAACATCCAGCAGGATTAGTTTGTGCCACCCCCCCTCTTTCCTTTGTATGTATGGTCAGATGTAGTGAACGGCGAAGTAGTTGTACAGGCGAGTTGCTATCGGTCAATACGAAAGAACGAGGAGGCCCATAAATTACAGGTTGTTTGTAAAGTTTACTCAAGTCTGGAAACATACTTTAGCTCCTACTCGCGGAACAAAAAAAGGGATTCGTTGTTGTATTTTTTTTTGTTATTTATTTAAAGAACAGCAAATAACATTTTACTATACAAAAAATATACATGCCAGGGGTAATTATGAATAAAATACAAATATAAAAAATGTACTTATGTAATAAATAAATACATTATAGAGTTCACACATTTTTAAAGTGGGTAGGACTTTTTTGTTTAGAGAGTCTGACACAAGCATATTTCAGTCATCAATACCTAAAAATTTAGTTTCTTATTAGTAAAATTACATTTATGAATGCAAAATTTTGTTAACAATAAAAGTAAATTAATTGAATAAAAATAATTTTCCTCTTGATTAGGATAGTCAGTCAAGCCAAGAAGTACATTTTCCCATAATGATGAAATTTCGGTTTTGAACACCGAAAATTGTTATTAATACATTTTTGCACCTCACCTTATAAGTTGACTATGTACAGTATGCCAAAATAAGTGTAAAACCGTCTCCTCATATTCATTACAAACTCCCACTCCCACTTCAATTCCAGTTTTACATTTTTGTAAATAATGTTTTGCTGGGTAAAATCTGTGGAGAAGTTTATAGGATGTTTCTTTAATTTTATTTTTTAACATGATATTTAACGTTGTAACAGCAACACTTTTTTTTCTTCCAGCAAATCAATTCAACCTTTAATAAAGACATTCAATAAAATTGTATATAAGGTTCAGTAATGATTTCTTTTTGGAAAAGAGTACGAATAGCTTTATTATTATTATTATTATTATTATTATTATTATTATTATTATTATT
>CAIGQW010001086.1:1694490-1707381 GCA_903798125.1 Danio choprae
TGTGATTGGTGATCCGGGCTGATAGAACGTGCAGGGGGTGTGACAGTGGGTCAGTCGATCGGTCAGTCAGTCAGTTAACAGCGGCCTCTGGTGGATTTACGTGAGAAGAGCAGGTGCGAATGGCACTTGCAAGAGAAATTTGAGATCTCAAAAAGTGTACACAGCGGCCTCTGGCGGATTCGTGGAAACAAAAACTGCAAACAAAATTTCTCTTGGGACCTATTTGGTGCTCTCCAGCAATGTATATATGGGGTACATAATCAGAATGCGCCTGGGTTGAAATAAACTGTATAATTACTACTTGAACTCTAGCTGATATAAACAATTGAAATACAAAACTGCTTTATGTAGCACCATTGTCCTGGGAGACTAGACATTTCATTCCTCTGTGTCCACACATATAGTGGAATGACAATAAAGCTCGACTTGACTTGACTTTTAATTGAGATACAAAATCACAATTCAACATCTGGAATTGTGAAATCTGGATTGTCTGGAAAACATCTGGATTGTGAAATGTAAACTCAGAATAGCTTTTATTTAGTACTTTGCTTCCCCAATTTCAGTAAAAAACCCTTTGTGTAAAATGAAATAAATGCCAACTATGATGAATTCAGATGGACAGACTTTCTCAAATAAGGAAATCTCATCCTCCTGTGCTCACGCTGGCATTCATTCATCTTCCACTGCATTGCATTTATCATCGCCATTTTTTCCCAGAAAGCTCTGATGTTTACTGTAGGAAGTAGCCAGGCTTCACTAATGGGTCTGTTGCTGTAATCATTTACTTTACAAATGCACCAATCATTAAGCTGGATCCCCATTCATTACCGTTCATGCATGCAAACAAACAAGTAGATTCATTCCATTTTTAAGCTTAATTTGACCATCTGTTTCCCTTTTTGTATTTGTTGCTTTTTTTTTTGGTTAAAAATTGAATCTAGATTCCGCTTTAGGGAGTGTTTTTAATTGTCATCATACATCTTTGGATTTACCATATTTCAAAGTTCAATATGTGTGGTGACACATGTAAGTGAACTGACAGATGCAGCACACAGCAGTACAGCATACAGGTTACAAATGTGTGGGAATAAATGTTGCTTGAAATCTGTTGTTCCTGCTTTAATTAAAAATGAAATATAGTGCAGATGTAAAATGGATGTATATTCCTATTTCGAGGGATTCAGTTTGATGAAGGGTTTGGATTATGTAGATACTTGATGAATCTGTGAGATGTTTAAAATTATTGTTTATATTGATCTTATTGGGCGGCACTGTGGCTCAGTGGTTAGCACTGTCTCCTCACAGCAAGAAGGTCGCTGGCTCGAGTGCCAGCTGGGTCCGTTGGCATTTCTGTGTGGAGTTTGCATGTTCTCCCCGTGTTTGCGTGGGTTTCCTCTGGGTGCTTCGGTTTCCCCCACAAGTCCAAAGACATGCGCTATAGGTGAAATGAATAAACTAAATTGGTCGTAGTGTGTGTGTGTGTGTGTGTGTGTGTGTGTGTGCATGTGTGTGAGTGAATGTGAATGAGTGTGAATGGGTGTTTCCCAATGCTGGGTTGCAGCTGGAAAGGCATCCGCTGGTGGTTCATTCCGCTGTGGCGACCTCTGAAATAGAGACTAAGCTGGAAAGAAAATGAATGAATGAATGAATGAATGAATATTGATCATATTGTCTTTGTGACATTTTATATTAAACAAATCTTTTTTTTAATGTAAGAGTGATTTATGTGTTCTTTTTTTGCTGTTCAAAATAGCTTGTCAAGCTGATTGGTATTGCAAAATTGTATTGTTAACAATACAAGTGTTATATTTTTGAATAAAAATATATATTGGCTTAATTCTAAACAAACTGGATTGTAGCACAAACTACTTTACTGTACTTTGATATTATTGTCTTTATTCCTTTTATATTCCTTTTTTATAATATATTAATTCATTCTTATTTATTCAGGCTAAAAAATAAGGTGGACATGTTTATAGTTTTCAGCTATTCTTTTAACCACATGCCATATGGGCAATATACATATTCATTCATTCATTTTCATTTCGGCTTAGTCCCTTTATTAATCTGGGGTCGCCACAGCGGAATGAACCGCCAACTTATCCAGCATATGTTTTACGCAGCGGATGCCCTTCCAGCTGCAACCCATCTCTGGGAAACATCCATACACACCCATTCACACTCATACACTACGGACAATTTAGCTTACCCAATTCACCTGTACCGCATGTCTTTGGACTTGTGGGGGAAACCGGAGCGACCGGAGGAAACCCACGCCAACACAGGGAGAACATGCAAACTCCACACAGAAACGCCAACTGACCCAGCCGAGGCTCGAACCAGCGACCTTCTTGCTGTGAGGCGAACGTGCTACCCACTGCGCCACTGTGAGGCCCCAATATACATATTTTTATCTATTTTAATTCTTCATCAAAAAAAGAGTTTTAGGTTATAGTTTTAGGGTTATGGTTTAACCCTGTTTTATGTGTATGTGTGTGTGTGTGTGTGTGTGTGTGTGCGTGCGTGCGTGTGTGCGTGCGTGTGTGTGTTTGTGGGCGTGCGTGCGTGTGTGTGTGTTTGTGTGTGTGTCTATTTGTGTGTGTGGGGGGGGGTGTTGTCCTATGATTTCTGATAAAAATCAATAAATACAGTCATCTTTATGACAACATCAAACAAAAATTCCATTTATGATTCTAATATTTTTCACCACTACTACTACTACAACTACTACTACTAATGTGTGTGCGTGCGTGCGTGGGTGCGTGGGTGCGTGCGTGAGTGAGTGAGTGAGTGCGTGGGTGCGTGTGTGTGTCTACCTTGTATTTCTTACATTGTGGTGACCAATTGTCCCCACAAGTATAGCAATACCAGTAAATTTTGACCAAAATAATTAGTAAAATGACTCATAAATTACAAGTATGTGTAAGTACACAAATACACAAGTATTTTGAAAATAAAAAAAATGCAGAATGTTTTCTGTGATGGTTTGGTTTAGAGGTAGGAAGATAAAATATACAGTATATACATCATAAATATCAGTATCAATATCAAGTCTATAGGAAGTTACCATAAAGACAGCTGAACAAGTGTGTGTGAGTGTGTTTGTGCATGTGTGTGCGGCTGTGTGTGTGTGAGTTTGTCAAATTTTATATATTCATTCATTCATTTTCATTTCGGCTTAGTCCCTTTATTAATCTGGGGTCGCCACAGCGGAATGAACCGCCAACTTATCCAGCATATGTTTTACGCAGCGGATGCCCTTCCAGCTGCAACCCATCTCTGGGAAACATCCATACACACCCATTCACACTCATACACTACGGACAATTTAGCTTACCCAATTCACCTGTACCGCATGTCTTTGGACTTGTGGGGGAAACCGGAGCACCCGGAGGAAACCCACGCCAACACAGGGAGAACATGCAAACTCCACACAGAAACGCCAACTGGCGAGGCTCGAACCAGCGACCAGCGACCTTCTTGCTGTGAGGCGAACGTGCTACCCACTGCGCCACTGTGAGGCCCAAATTTTATATAGTTTTATGGTTTTACTTCTTAACTCTGTTTTATGTGTATGCTGTAAAATATTATATGATCAATAGTTCATGACAACACTGTTAACAATTTTCTGAAGAATCTACAGTAACTTACTGGCACCAGTTCACCAGTAACTTACTGTAAATCAATTACAGCAAAAATACTCTATTTACATTTATCTTGCTATATGTATTGTATGTATATTTTTACTGTAAAATATACAGTAATTTTCTCAAAGCTACTTTAAAATACAGTAACATACTGCATAACTGTCCTACAGTAAAATACAGTTACACAAAAGTTAAATACTGTATAATTTAGAAAAATCATTAGCAGTGAACATATGTTTTTATCATAATCATACTATAATCATAATCATAACTTATTAAACTACTGTAAGTTAATCATATTTCTAGCTTATTTTTTTAAGTTATAGAAGCTGTTTAAATTAAATTAAAATGACTCATAAGGTTAATACACATATTGTTGTATATTATTATGCCAGCAGATTATAGCTTCCATACTGTAAACAAACGACAGTATCAAACATAAAATCTAAAACGTTTACCATTTCAAAGTTGCAGATCAGTTGACTTTTGTGGAGTATAATTTCATTCAGACACAATCCTATTATGATTTGACTATTCAATGTGTCAGACATCTTAGATTTTGCAATGCAGTGCACTTTTCCAGTTCCAGCCTCAAACATAAACATGACATTAAAGATTCATACAGATCAACATAAATTGCACAGCAGTGCATTATAGTTAAATTATGCTTATGGTGGAAGCAAGCCGAGCAGACAAAATGACTTTGCAAATCTCACTGCCGCACACTATGAGGGAAGATGCAGTCTAGAACTGTGGATGACTTTTATATGCTACTGTTCAGACTATTTTTTTTTTATTTGTAGGCATTCTGCTTTTTTACTGAATAGATCATTTAACAGATGATATAATCTAATATGCTGCCTGCCACCAACCAGTCAACAATTATTAACGCTCAATTCAACAATTCACAGTCAAAATAGAGAATACGCTGGACTGCTGTTACAGACACACCTTTGTATGGGGTGGAAATTAAAGTCTGAAATATCTGCTTTCAGATAGAGAGATGCTTGCAGCCATACACTGTGTGTGTGTGTGTGTGTGCGTGCGTGCGTGCGTGCGTGCGTGCGTGCGTGCGTGCGTGCGTGCGTGCGTGCGTGCGTGCGTGCGTGCGTGTGTTAGTGTGTGTGTCTGTTTGTGTGTGGGGGGGTGTTGTCCTATGATTTCTGATACAGAAAACGAGGATAAAAATGAATGAATCTAGTCATCTTTATGACAAACCATCAAACAAAAATTCCATTTAGGATTATAATATTTTTCACCACTACTACTACTAATAATCATAATAATGTATTATTATTATTATTATTATTATTATTATTATTATTATTATTATTATTATTATTATTATTATTATTATTATTATTATTATTTAGTTAGTATTGTTATTATTGAAATTATTTGTTAATTGTATTTTAGAAGGAAGAAAGGAAGTGATTTTTATAAATAAAGATAACCATTTTGATTCCTTAGATTTAAAATTATTTTTTTGTCATTTGATATTAAATGATATTAATGGACATTAAAATGGAAATGCAGAGTTTAAAAATAATAAATAAATAAATTCATTGCCATTATTTTTTTTGTGTGTGTTTGTTTTTGATGACATGTTAGATGTCAAAATGTCCATATTAAAACAGGGAAAAAAATCTGAATCCTGAAAGTCATGTGATCATCATGCACAATAATCCAAACATTTTTAGAAAGTTATTTTTTTACGTAACATGTTGATTGATTCTGATGTCTTTTTCCATATAGATATTAAGTGTGCTTTATGTGGACAATAACATACTGATAACTGTCACATGTCAGCTCAAAAATAAACATTTTTTTCTTTCTTTGGATATAATACAGCGGGGAAAATTGTTATTGAACATGCTTTTTCCTGGAAATAATATTTCTAAAGGAGCTGTTGACATGGAATAAAACCAGATTTTGGTAAAATACAAAGAATAAATACAAAGAATAAATACAAAAAATACAAAGAAAAATACCCCCCCCCCCCAAAAAAAAAAAAAACAAAAAACAAAATAAAAATCAGAAAAAAATGAGTTATGTGTAATAACAATATAATGACACAAGGAGAAAGTACTGAACTACTGAAACATATTTAATACTTTATATAAAAGGCTTTTTTGATGGTGGCAACTTAAAGACATCTCTCATATGGAGAATGAAGTCACATGCACCTGAGTTTTTCACAGACTTCAACAGAGTGTAAAAATATGGATGGTGCTGTGGGGCTCGGCTATAAAATCTGATCTTTAATTTGTATTTTATATTGGACTCAAGTCAGGTGATTGGCTGGGCTATTCCACAGCTTGATTTTCTTTCTCTGAAAGCGTTTAAGAGTTTCCTTGGTTGTGTTTTGGATCATTGTCTTGCTGAAATGTCCACCCTGGTTTCATCTTCATCATCCTGATAATGTAGATGTTGGACTGAAGCAGCTAATATTATTTTACAATGACAAAGGGCAGAGGGTTGCTGAATAACTACTGAGAGATTTCAGCTGCTGTCTGGGGTTTCACTGCCTTTCTACACCTCCCTTTCTTCATGTGTTTAATACTTTTTCCCTGTGTCATTTTATTTTATTACACATAATTTAATTTGTAAACTAATTCGATTTGTTTTCTTTGCATATATGGAGAAAAATTCAATTCAACAGCATCTTTAGGAATATATTTTCTAAGAAAAATGTTGACGTTTTCAATACTTTTTTTTCCCGGCTGTATGTGCGTACTATAAACAAGCAGCCATATAAAGAGAAAACATTTACATGACCTTTTATACTTTGACCATTAAGCATAATCATGCATAAATGCATTAAATATATCCAGACATACCAGAAACGACAATGCCTTTAAGTCTGTGAGTCATTGGATTATTGCCACATATTTTATGATCAGTAAAGTTGAAAAGGTGAATAACTCTGAGCATCAGTACATGCTCATTAACATTCATTGAGCTCTTAGGCAAACGAAAAGTCTAATGCATAGATGATGGCATTAGTATAAGCTGTCAAACATTGTATGTTTAGTGTCTGAACATTTTATTCTCAGTCATTTGTGAAGCCTTCAAGGCCAAATCATATATGAAGAGAATTAATTGGTCTCCAATGTCTTTGTGGAGAAAGAGTATTAAAGCCTGCAGGAAAATGTTGAGATGTCTGCACATATCAATCAGTTAGTGTTTTTAAGTATTTGTTTTAGGTTAGTTTAGGTTAATTTTCTAGTTATATTATTTATTTTTTCCCTGTTTTGTCATTACAGCATTTTAAATTTTAAATTTAGAATTCATTATGCAATTCTGAGTATGCTTTACACAGGTGAGTGGGCTTGACAAACCACCTGTAAAAACACTCTTCTCTCTTTATGCACCATACATTTCCTTTAAACTCCTCAGCACTTAATTATAGGAGCACTAAACGTTTCTTTGTATAATTAGCACTTCTTGTGTGTAATGCCTCTTCTTGTTGAATCACTTTGGACTAAAGCATGACTAAATGTAAATGTAAATTAAAGGGATAGTTCACCCAAAAGGCAAAATTATTCACTGTCGACTTTTTTTGTCTTCTGATGAACACACAAAAAAAATATTTTTTAAAAATGTCGGAAACCCGAAGCCATTGACCTCCGTGGTGTTTTCTTTTTTCCTATGGATGCCAGTGGCTACCGGTTTCCAACATTCTTCCTAAGATCTTCTTTTTGGTTCAACAGAAAAAAAAATACTCACAAGGGGTTTAAAACCCACAAACTATCCCTTTAATGTAATGAACACTGGTATGCCTTTAAGCAGAATATTTCTACAATGGCTTTGGTAACTGAAATGCTGAATGATTTGTCCAAGATGACCGCAGTTTTAATCCTCTGTGCAAAATAAGCACATTTATTGCATTCATTCATTAACAGCTGAAGACGAATGGTTTATGCTCACTTAAAATAAACACTAGCATTGTGTTCCCCCCCTGAGCTACAGAAGTTTACGCCATGAATATGTAAAAAGCGCATTGTTTTTCTTTAGGGAAAGAAAAAATTGTTCATAACTGTAAACAATTACAGCCCCTAGAAATTCTATGTGCAAGAAATGGAAAGTGAGATATAATTCTTTGCGGTCAGGAGCAGTTCACATGCTTTCTCAAACCCATTCATTGACATTTCTCCAGTGTAATCTTTCCCACCGTTCCAGCAAATCTCTAACTCAACTCAACCTCAGCGTTCCCTTTCTTCCTTTCTTATTATAAACAAACAAATTTCAATGTTCATGTTATTCTTTTGTAACTGCAAGAGGATTTTTCATCCTTATTGTACTTCATTATAACTGTAAAATCATTCAGCATGGTGGTAAATAGGGATTAATAAACTTTTTAATTACACTGAAGACATGTTTTTGTAATACTGAAGAAAGTAGTTAGGAATCTCTTTGATTTGCTGTAAACCCCAGGCTAAACTACTCACTGTGGTTCATTGATTAATAAGAATAATTAATATCAGCCCTCAAGTTGGTGTTTGCTTCAAGGGGCGCAAGTGTGAGAACAGCACCTGTCATTTCCTCTAAACAAAACCCCTGTCTGACGGCGGCAGGAGAACTTGAGCAGATGAAAGGAGACGTCTGGGTGAGGCTTGATGGTTGGAAGATATGCTATCAGTAGATTCATGCGCTCTTCTAATCTTCTGAATAAATAGGCTTTTTTGGTAAACAGCTGAACAGGAGCCTCCTTTTTAAATCTATATGATGCCATCATTGAGGAATAAATGTATTTGAGATGCTTTATGGGAACCAAGTGTTTTGAAATCTGCCATCATCATCTTCTTAAATGTCTTATTTTGATGGTTTATGCATGTCAATAACAGGCCAGTTGTCTGGTTCTTAGTTGTCTGGTTGTCTGGTTCTTAGTAGGTGCAGTTTATTTTGGCCAATAATGAAACAATATTTACTTAAACATTGGGAGATTATATCAAATAAAAAAGCCACAGTTTTTTTCTTTGGTGCCATTTTGGGATGGCAAAATATTTTGAAAATTTGTAAAGAAAAAAATGTCTTAGTTACACATACTCACTGGTCTTTTTTATAGGTATGCTGCGTACAAAAAGAGAGAGAATCAACAATTAATGGCATTCTGGCAAATTAAGCTTTCATCCTCCTCTAGGTTTACCCAAAAAGTACATTTTAATCACTATTTACTCATTTTAATCACTGTATTTACATGTTTAGAACAACTCACTAATAATCACTATTTACTCATTTTAGTCAGTAGTTACTCACACTGAGAACAATAGAAGTTCTTTTAATCACTATTTTCTCATTTTTAATCACTATTTACTCACACTCAGAACAACATAATGCACTATTAATTACTATTTTTAGCATCCCTTGCCTTGAGAAGCATCATGCAGGCATAGGGTTGGCCGTCATACACTTTGTGTTGTCATACACTTCTCAGCCAGCCTGAGAAGACTTTCTCTATTCTTTTTTTGTGGATAGGGAACAAACTAGTTTTTTTTTTTTAGACCAGAAAAGCCTTTGACCTATTTATAGGTCTATACTACAGTAAAGCAGTGACTGGTTAGTGATCAGTTAAGAAATTAATGTTTGCACATTTAAGGAGTGTGTATGTGTGATCTGGTGGATAATGGTTTGTGATCAGTTAAGAAATTAGTGTTTGCACATTTCAGGAGTGTGTATGTGGGATCTGGTGGATAAGTGTAGCATTTTGATTGGTTGTGTTTGGGAAAGGAAAGCAAGTAGCTTCCTGTTAGATTTTTGTGTTTTAGGTAGAGCCATGTGTGTAGTCTTTTGAAAAAAGTGTATGCAATTGAACACTGAGTTTAAGGCTGAGAAACAGCTTCTGGTTTTGGTGATTTGCTGTGTAGTTTTGCATTTTGAGTGAGAGGTTTCAGAAATTGTGTGACAAGAAAAGATTTTGTGTGGAAGCAAATGGAAAAAACTGTAATATGATGATATAAGGCAGTGTATGCCAGCATATGCTCGTGTATTTCCATTTTGTTTAATCCAGCATGAATTTGTGTGAAGGTCATGTCTACTCAAGACATGCATTTTGGAACAGCTGATGGTTGGAAGTTCTCCAGTTTTCCCTCCAGAGAAATTCAAAGATGTCAATGACCACAAGTTAAACTCAATAAGAGAGCTAACTTCTGCCAAATTCATTACGACATGGTGTTTTATTTCCTTCTCATAAAAATTGGGTGCAATGTTGCATCTTCAGAAAGTTTAACAGTCTAACAATGGATGTGGGTTGTTGACGTGACGTTGCATTTTCAATTGCCGTGTCTGATTGACGTGTCATCTTTCAAATGCAGTAAATGGTTAAAGATTTCTTTGTCTTCAATGGATGTCTTGCTATAAAAACTGCTGTCTTATTACATTTTTGAGCCAAATCCCAAAACTGTCCTGTGGTGTGACTGTCTCAAGCGTACAGATCAATAGATTACAGCTCTTATAAATTTAAAAGAAGGTCGCTGGTTCGAGCCTCGGCTGGGTCAGTTGGCATTTCTGTGTGGAGTTTGCATGTTCTCCCTGTGTTCGCGTGGGTTTCCTCTGGGTGCTCCGGTTTCCCCCACAAGTCCAAAGGCATGCGGTATAGGTGAATTGGGTAAGCTAAATTGGCCATAGTGTGTGTGTGTGAATGAGTGTGTATGGATGTTTCCCAGTGATGGGTTGCACTAGTAAATGGCACTACTTTTTCCATCTATATAATTTTAAAAACATAGGAATTGATACATTTTTGTTACTGAAATCCAATGAGATTTTATGCATGCTTATAACAACTGTCATTAAGTGTCATTCGCTCAGTTATTGCATTTGAAATGCAAAGATGACATATGCTGGAATAGCTTCATTCCGCTGTGGCGACCTCTGATAAATCAGAGACTAAGCCGAAGAAAAATGAATGAATGAACAGGTTATATGCGATGGAATCCAAATAATCTGTTGTTCACAGCCTTGTCACATCTATTGAAAGCTCACCGAACAACTCTATATTAGCAGCACCATCTGGATGCTTATACAATTTCAAAGCTTTGTTATGTAAGAAGATGCTTTTCATCCTCTTTGTCTGTGTTCATCTTTATATATCTTTGTCTCCATACATTCATTCCATTTTACTTTAAAACCCAACTTTATGTGCTTTATATTGAAGTTTGTCATCAATAGAACTGTTTATTATTTCTCCAAGCTTGGTCTCCTGTTAATATAGAGATCACAACTTTCTCCTTTAGTGATTCTTCTCAATAGACCGTTGTGGATCTACAGTACCAAGGTTTGTTTTATTGTTTCATTTGAGACTCGCTTTGTATGCCAGGTTTGTTGGCATCACTTCATGCAGTCTCTGTTGCTCATATTGGGGATTTTTGAGAGCCGAAAGGATTTAATGAAACCGTGTGCTGAAAGCTTGCTGTTTAGGAACTAAAGGATGAGATGAAATGGCCTGTCAGGCTTTTGAAGCATGTCAGGTCTGATTCCAGTCACAAAATGGAGAAGTGTAATTATTCAGCAAAACAATATCTAACACCTTTCAGTTTAGATCTGGGAAAACCATTCCAACAAGTATCATTCAATTGCTTTTGAGGGGTTGGTATAGACACACATCTGACCTGAAGCAGGTGTTTCATGTTTTGTTGTATTTTTTTCTTTGTAAATTTGTGTTCTAGTTTTATGTGCATATTTTGAGGATAGCACTATAATAGTGTTATAATTGGTCAGAGTCACAGAATATTGCATGCTCAATTGTTCATGGTCTTTTTCATTCTTTTAGATTTAAATGACCTTTAAAAAGGTTTTATCTAGTGCGTTATCTTTCATTCATTGATTAACATGTATCTTTGATAATGTTCGATATTGAAAGTACAATTTTTCATTGTTCAGATTAGTTCACATAGTGCAAAATTTAATTGAGAAACTTTGATATGTTATAGAATTGTAACTAATATTAACCAATTGAACATTAACCAATTAATATTAACCAATATTATTCAATTAATATTAACCAGTTTAATATCATATTTGATGGTACCATTAAATAAAGATACATTTGAAATAAATATTAAAACATAAATAAGTAAAATAAATATGTTGGAAAAACATATTTGATAAAATAATAAATATATATTGTTATTCAAATATATGAAGGTCAAATTTTATATATTTTATATTATTTTATTTTCAAACAAATGTATGCATACCTATATTCATAGAATTTAAAACAATTGCTGTAATAAACACTTTATTTTAATAAGTAAAAAAAACTATACAATTGGAAAAGCTGCCTTTTATCAGCCTGTCAATATTGGCCTGAATTTGGTTTATATTGGTATTATATTTGGGTATATTTTTATATAATAAATTAGTACACAGACTATTTTACTTCATTCTTTCATTTGTTCATTCGTTCATTCGTTCATTCATTCATTTATTCATTTATTTATATATAAATTTTCCTTCAACTTAGTCCCTTATTTATCAGGTGTCACCACAGCGGAATGAACCAATAACTATATACCAACTATATATGTTTTACGCAGCCCTTCCAGCCGCAACCCAGTACTGGGAAATATAGACTAGATTTTATTTTATTTTATATTATTTTATTTTAGATTACTTTACTTATGTTTATTTTATTTTATTTTATTTTACTTAAATGTTTTTTTATTTTAATTAAATGTATTTTATTTTATTTTATTCCTACACCATCAGTTACTTTCTCATCTAAATTTTTGCTCACTCAAAAAAAAAAAAAAAAAAAAAAAACTCTGAAATGTAAAAAACAAAAATCCCAGGTCTACAGCAAAAAACATTTAGGTAATTTATCTAGTGAGCAGAAAGTCTGAGTCATGCAAAATTTGGAGGATGTTGTCCTGGGGCGTGTTTGATTTGGCATGAAAGGTGGCAGGTATATCAGAGGCAAGACTGATGACCTGTGTCTGTTTGATGTAATACCAGCCAGGGTGAGGAGTGTGTGTCTCCTGGGGTCAAAGAGAGATGAAGAGCCTCTGTCAGCATGCAGAATCTGGTGTGTGTGTGTGTGTGTGTGTGTGTGTGTGTGTGTGTGTGTGTGTGTGTGTGTGTGTGTGTGTGTGTGTGTGTGTGTGTGTGTGTGTTTGTGGGTGGGTTTACAGTCAGCAGTGTACAGAGCTACAGGACAGCAGGAGACATCCCTAGAGGTCATTAAACACACACACACACACAAACACACACACACACACACACACACACACACACACACACACAC
>CAIGQW010001086.1:1713414-1733179 GCA_903798125.1 Danio choprae
ATTTTATTTTATTTTATTTTATTTTATTTTATTTTATTTTATTTTATTTTATTTTATTTTATTTTATTTTATTTGCTATTGACAGGATCTTCAGGATCATTTTATGTGATTTGCCCATAGGGCTCAGAATAATTGCCTCGAGGATCAATGAATTCCTGAATCAGGGTGAACAAATCCAGCCAGTGCTGAAGCTGTGAGTTGGTATTTAGTCACTGGCATTTCGAGGTGCTGTTTTATAGTGGCAGTAGTCTAACTTCATAAGAGCATAAACTACTTTTTTTTTTGGTAGGGGTTGTTTCTGGGGGTTTTTTGGTAAAGACTTTGGGGTTGGACAGTTAGCATATTTTGTCATTTGTAAGTAGTAGTTGAGAATATGGGGCGATCAATGTCCTGTGTCTGGAGAATCAGAGTGGCTGATGGAATATCAATATATGTATATATTTATATTAGACCTGCAAACAGCGGCCCCAAAAACTATTTGGACGGCAGCCATAGATGTATTAGTGTTGTATAACAAATGTGCAAACACTTGAGGCTGGAACTTACTGTCTGAATTATTTCACAGTGTATGAAACTAGTTCTTTTTTAGCCCACAGAAGAGAAAACCACAAATGTGATTATTGCTATTATTTTTTTACTATTGGTGTAAATTGGAAGAAAACTGTTTCCTGCTTTAGCCAAAAAATCATCATTTAAAATGCATGAGAAGGGTTGTTTTTTTGGCAAATTACATTGTACTACTAAAAGACCTCATACCTTAAATAATGTTAACCATTTAGTTAACTTAGCTTGCCTATTTTTCTCACTTACAATACGTCACAAAGCAACATCCCTTATTAAATGCTTTTTTACATATTTAGTTTTCGCATATTTTTAGACATTAAATGTCTGTTGAAAGCATCTTTAGTATATTTGAATCAGTTTGATCCTTAATTAAATTAAGTTAAATTAAATTAAATTTTAATTGAGCTTATAAACTGCTCAATCAAATACTTACTCAAATACTCTCCAGGACTGCATTTCTCAAAAGCATCATAAGCTAAGTAGCTCATAAAAGTGATCGTGCGACTGATCTTAATGTTACAGTCTGTTTCCCAAAAGCATTGTAACTTAATTGGTGTAGATCTACTTGTACTCTAGAGTAATCATCCAATGTGTCATCCAGTCAATCCAAAGTCCAATATGTATCAAAAAAAGAGACACTTATGTGGTCAACTGCACGACAATTGGCAGATTATACCTTTAAATTATTTCAAAGTGCAGTGTGATTATAATTAAAGGTTTTGATTATACTTTTTTTGTATAAATTATTACTCTCTTTAATGAATTTATCAAATAAATAACTAAAAAGGACTTAAGTCAAGAACAGAAATACACATTTAAATTAATTGACAGAACAAAAAGTCTTTTATGACTTGCATGGACGTGTACAAAGATCTGTATTGGGCATTTTTCTATTAAACCTAAAGTTTTTTTATTCCCAGTAATTTTAAGACTGCGTCTGTCTGTTGGTAGGTGCTTTATATAGACTTGTCTAGATTGCTAGTCCACATGAGGTGATAATTATTGGGTAAAATGCTCAGGATGCGACTCCATATAAGGCTACATTTCAGCACTTTCAAAATGAACAGCGACTTCTAAGTAGAACGTAGAATGAATTCTCACATGATCATGGTATGTGCATTTTTGTGAAATGCACATGGAATTGCAATGAGTGTTCATAACCTTACATGTACAAAACACTTTTACATAATACATGATTGTCTGGAAATGCATGATTATCTTTATCACCATTCAATACCGTGTCTTAATGTCTTACCCTTGCAATTCAATTAAGTTGCTATAAACATTCCTATTTATGTAAAAAAAAAAAAAAGCAAAGGTGTACACTTTAAAATATGTTAGTATTTTATAAACAGTATTTTGTTTCTGTATTGTGTAATTCACAAGTGTTTTCTGTTTATTTATAGTTGTAAATTGCAAAAAATGTACTGGCAGTTTATTACAAGTTTGTACCGTAATATATACAACAGCAACCCAGACAATATATCACTTTAAACTAATTAAAATGGTATTAAAAGTCCCTTTTTTTTTTCTAATTTTTCGAAGTTAAAAGTTGTTGGAAGAAAGATCAAGATCATGGTCTTTCACTGAAATGTTATTGAAAAATCTAATCGATGACTACAGATGTGAAGTCTGTCTGATCTGTCTATTTGATGACTAGTATAATTTTGTAACATTCTTAGATTTTTTTTACTCACAGCTTGTTTTCAAACTCAGTAAACTCAGTACTAGAGTTTATACTTGGGTTTTGGAGTTGATATATTACACAATACCAGCTTTGAAGAGTTATTATGTCTCAAAAACCAGAAAGGATGGTAAACAGGAACTGTTCATGTTCATTCTGACATATGCACTTCATGTCAAATGCGTTTTGTGAAGATAATAAGCTGCAAAATGTTAAAAAAATACATCCACAAACAGAGAAGCAGCAAAACACAAAACCAATCCACAAAGATGCTCCTCCCCAAACAAAAAAAACAGGTATTCCCCCCCAAAGGAGGAAAAAAAAAAATTCAATTTTAAAGGAGGCAGATTATGTGTCTAAAGTTTCAGCTCAAAATACTACACAGATACGTTATTATAGCTATTTGAGTGTGAGCAAAAATTGTCATTGTGTCAACGTGTCATTGTGTGTTTCCCTTTAAATGCCAATGAGCTGCTACTTTCAAGAACTTTTCTTTTCAAGGAGCTTTTACACGCTATTTTGAAACTTTATAATTTATGGGGATTATATAAAACAGAACTGTTTTTATACCACTATTTGCTGGACTTGTACACTGTTGTAAATTGTACATTTGATTTTTGTTTACAATTTGAAGTGTGGTTTATTTATAAACTAATTTCGAGAGGATCACGTGCTTAGGATTGAACACAGCTGGCATCGCATCAGCTCCGTTTATTGCACCAATCAGACACACTACAAATAACCAGAGTTTTTCACTCTAGTCATCTTCGTCTTGAAGAATCCCCCCTTCCACCCCTACTTCATCCTTTCTCCTGACTGGGAAGCACGGCGGCCCAGTGGCTAGCACTGTTGCCTCACAGCTAGAACACCACCGGTTTTGCCCCTCACTGGGCCGGTCGGCGTTTCTGTGCGGAGTTTGCATGTTCTCCCCGTGTTCGCGTGGGTTTTCCCCGGGATTCCTGGTTTCCTCCCACCGTCCAAAGACATTCACCATAAGTAAATTGACTTCTCAAAAAATAACATCTTAAGACATATCTCAAGCACGTTCACAGCGGGGGAGTTCTCGAGACCTACCTGAGCTCAAACTCCCCTCTCGCCCTTCAAACGGGAGGGAGCCCCGGGCTCAAGGATATTCTGAGCTCAGGGCTCTCTCCCGGGACAGCATGCCAAATCCGCTTTATTTTCAATCATCAGCTAAGTGTGAACTCTTGAAATCATATTTTGGATGTTTTTTTTTGGCCTATAACATCTGACAAAGGGACTACCAAGGAAAATTTAATTGGGTACAGTTGCATTCTTGAAGATTGTTGATTATTGTACATTTACATTAAATTTACTTTTAGTAATTTAACAGATGCTTTTGTCCAGAGCAACTCACAATTGATGAAGCATTCAGCGATTCAACAAGAAGAGGCAACATAGCCCTTTCTTGTCTGTCATTTCTGTGTTGTCTACGTTGGATGTATCTGTGTTTATGTTGTGTCTGAGCACATGGCTCAACTTGTGTTTGTGTTCACTATGTGCTCCTCTGTTCCTCCCTCCTTGTTTCCAGATGCCACGCCCCCTTGTTTAGCCCTCACCTAGTTCTCATTAGCCTCAGTGTCTACACCTGGTCCTCATGTTCTTTCCTCCCTTTATATTGTGCTCTCTTGTCTTTGACTGTTCATTGTTGCATCTTGTGTTACATGTTACTTGTGACTTGACCGTGCTCGTTTCTCCTTGTGCTGTTGTTTGTGAAGAGATAGTCTATTGAAGAGATCTTGTCATTCCTTGCCCATGCTATCAATAGTCAATGTCCTGTATCCGGTCAAGAAAGGGTTCCTCTAGAGCCTGCTCTTGCTCCTGAGAGAGCACCTCCAGGGCCTGCTTCCATTCCAGAGAGAGCTGCCCCTGAGCACAGCGCAGGGTCGACTTCAGCCCCTGATTGTTTTCCAGAGATGGCTTCAGTCCCCAAGCGATGTGAACTGAAGACTTTAGTCCCAGAGTCTGCCCCTGCTCCAGAAAGAGCCGTTGCAGAACCTGCTCCAGAGAGAGCAGCTCCAGGGCTTTTTCCAGAGAGTGTAGCCCCTGAGCACAGCACAGTGCCGACTTCAGCCCCTGAGTGTATTCAGAAGATGGCTCCAGTCTCCAATTGCTATGTAATAAAGACTTCAGTCCCAGAGCCCGCTCATACCTCTAACAGAACCTTCCCAGAGCCCGCTTGCACTCCAGAAAGAGCCATTGCAAACCTGCTCCAGAGAGAGCACCTCAAGGGTCTGCTCCAGAGAGAGTAACCTCTGAGCACAGCACAGTGCCGACTTCAGCTCCTGAGTGTATTCAGAATAAGGCTCCAGTCCCCAAGCGATGTGAGATGAAGACTTCTGGCAAGAGTGGTTCTACAGGTGGTTTGTCAAGCCCACTTCATAAATGCACAATGCTTTTTTTCTCTTTTTTTTTGTTGTTGATATGGAGTAATTGTAAGAATGTGTGTGTGGTGCAAATGTGAAAAACTGGTCTGTTCAAGTGTCAGAGAGATAAAAGAGTGTGTTTTCTACAGGTGGTTTGTCAAGCACTCCTACCTGTGTAAGGCACACTCAGAATTGACCATGTTTTGGGGTTGTCATGTGGTGATATTGTGGAGAGAAGACGGGGTCTTGTTCACTGTGTACACTGTCCCTTCGTTGTAAAATAAATAAATATATAAAATACATAAAAAACACTGCCTGATTGGGGTATCCTCAGAGTGGGCCAATTTGCATCACACGATCCAATAATTACATTCCTACATTTGGAAAAAGAATGGATGCAAAGTGAGAGGCTGAGAAAGATAGTAAGGTGAAAGAAATAGAGGGAGAGAAAGGCAGACATCATCAGCATTCAGTGATGAATGGCCCAATTAAGTCAGTTGAAAAGCGCGGCCTCTGTCTGTCACGTCTGCTCTTCAGCGAGACTAAGAATAGCCAATTTAGCCCAACACATACATAAACAAACTACACCGAGCAAACAGCCTTTCCTTTGCCAGGGAGGGGAAAATGCTCTGTGCTTGTGAAAGAAAGTCACTTAACCTTTACAGGCGATGGATTAGACTCGCTCAGGACCGCAGGAGGAGATTTATCTTCTGGAAGTGTCATGGGATTATTGTTTAATGTAATGGGATGGACATCAGTTCAGTCAATAGAAGATTGCAAGCTTCAGATAGGGAGAATATCTTAGAAGGATCTCACTCATTTATTTACATGGGATTACAGTAATGCAATTCAAGTCTCATAGCCATAGTTGCGATGCTTCATAACATCTCAACTGAGCTACAGTTTTTTTTAAAAAGGACTCACGGACAGGGAAAGAAACATCAGTTTTTAGTTATGTTGATAAATAAGTTGTTATCTGATCATTTAAATGAATCTGATTCGTTAAATTATCTAAATCTAAATTAAATAATTAATTAGTAAAACACTAAAAACCTAAATCAATCATTAACGGGTACAAAGGAAAAGTGAAAGATGTGACTTTAAGCATAACAATATTATATGAACACAATGAAAAATGCATATTCATTATGAGATATGCTAAAGATTATTATATGTAACAGGGTTATTACATTATTTGTGTAAATAAAGTTACCGTTAGATTATGGAAAAGGTAATAAAAAATTTTAAATAACAAAATTTGGAATAAATCACACTATTATGTTAATTTTACAATAAAAATAATACATATGAATTAAATCATACTAATTAAATCTTCAAAAAATGCCCAGAAAATATCCATTGACTGGGTATTAGCTTTTGAAATTGAAAAAGTATGTTTTACCATGTTAAAATTCATCCAATAAAGGATTTTTTTGAATTGGCTTGTTTTTATACATTTGTTTATTGTTAATTTTATGAGGAAATGTTTTAGTATTTATTCTTATACAATTACCAGAAATGTTGTAAAATGGTATAATGTATTCCTGTGATTGACAGCAGTTTAATTATCAACCATCATTTACTTGGTTATTTTGATGTGTATACAATGCATTTATTTTGCGTTGTTTATGCAGCATTGTCTTTAAATGCAATCACATTTTCACATTTAGACTTTACAAAGTTAATCTGCATTGTTTAAAATGGCAAAACTCCATTAACTGACTCATAAACGGTGCTATTAGTACAAAACAATTGTCTTTTTATGCCTAGCAGACGTTTACTCAGACCGCAGGTTCAACTTCATATTTGACATGCTAAATAACACATAGAGCACTTCGATAACTGGCCAGTCATGAAACTGACTGATATGAGCAAGCTTTCAGTACTCTGTGTGTGTGTGTGTGTGTATGTGTGTGTGTGTCTGAACAGCAGGTTCAATGACCTCAGACATCTCATCCTGGTCTGACAGTGTCACCTGAGAGAGACGAAGGTCTTCACTCAGCCATCAGATCACAGTCTGTGGGGGATACAGGTGGTTTCGCCGGGGGGCTGGAATAGATATTCTCTCTGTTCAGCGCAAACCAAACAATCCCTGTACAATAAAGCACAAAAGGAGACCACAAAAGTTCATTTTCTGACATGCCAAGTACGTTAAAGCATTGTCTACTTTTGTTCAAAGTAATACGTTGGGTCACACATATGTGTGTTTGGTTCACCTGAATGTGTAGGCATATTTATATATATATATATGGGATTAAATGGGATGGGATTATATATGGGATTAAATAAATAAAATATATATTTAAAAAAAATTATTCCTGTGATGCAGCAGTAGTCATTACTAAAGTCTTCAGTGACTATTGTTGAAAATTCTTTTGTGATCCTTTTTAATGGAAATCAAATTCAAAATAATTAGAAAACAAGCAGGAGTATTTTTTTTACATTGTAACTGTCACTTTTGAACTAATTATGCATTCTTGCCAATACAAGTATTGTTGTATTTTAGTCAATGAGACAGTCAGTCACTAATTTAATAAAATCATCCAAGTAAGCAATAGTTAGTTGGTTAGTATATGTCCCGAAATACTTTTACCTTTGGTTAAATCATGAATCATAGTGATACATGAACTGGGATACAGTCAGCCAGCACAGTCTCTCCATACTAACAAGCATCATGTTGTCTAGTGGCTTTTTTGTTCCGTAGGAATATTCACACATGTTAATTCTAAATCGAAAAGCAGTTTAGGACATACAATCAATCAATGACACATCTGGCCAAAGAGTGATGTGGATGTTGTCACGTGACTTCATTTTGGTTAGTTTAAACTGGTTTACACCAGAGCAATCAATGTGATTTGGAAAGAAACCATGCTTTATATTTATTATTTGTGTTCCTTGGCCTGGACCAATTGAACCAAACCACAGGTGTGAAAGCACTCTTAATCTATCATCAGGATCCATGGTATTCATTTAGTTTTGCCTGTATATGTTTTTGACTCTAAAAGTGATAGATATTATTGAGTCACACTTTAAGAAATACTGTTTTTTAGCTAGTATTGTCCCGTTTTCTTGTAAGACTGTGAAAACTAACAGCAAATTGTAGTTTTTGAGTGAACTGTCCCTTCAACTAACCTACTTACGTGTTACCGTGAATTCTAAAGGAGAACGTCTCACTCCCTTTGCATTCAGCTCGGAATCTTTCCTGACCATCTTCTCCAGCTCATCTGTAAGGATGGAGAGATCAGAAGAAAGAGAGGAGGCTTATTAGCCGAGAGGGTGACAGCACACTTGGTATGCATGAGAACAGTGAGAGTAACCTTTTATCAATCAGCTTTCATCACTGACCGGCCCTACTGAGGGAACACAAAGCAGGCGGTCAGCAACATTTCACTCTTCTTGTTTTCCCCCGGCTTGTTGCTGCAGCAACTAAACCTCTGAAAAACCCTTGCTTTTATGAGCCTTAGACTGGCTTAGTTAAACACCATGCCATCTCTCATTTACTTCGACTCTATCACCAGACAGGTCGTTTAGACGTATGCTGTAAAATATAGTGTCCTTTTGATAAATAATGAATGCACTGAAAAGGCCGGAGAAGCAAAACGGCTATAATACACATGGGTCTCAATTGTATTCAAACACACATCTGTAGATAAATCGCTCCTCCTCTCTCAGGAACGCAAACTTCCAGGCTCATATTGATGTGGAACAGACAGTAAAAGTTTGCAGGCTTTTTCAGCGCCTAGGGATGGATGGAGGAGGAGGAAGAATTGAGGCATTTTAGCGTTTCACCCCAAAGGCACTACAAATTCTTGCCTGGTCTTTGAGGTGCAGGGCACAAATAGTCCTGCGAGATGGGAGAGTGATTGGAGGAAGGCTCGGTTTGGCAGGCTGGCTGGTAGGCGGGATGCTCGGTGATGAAACGTTGCATAAATAATACCAGAGGGGGGCGCTGGGTCTCTGTTGCCATGGAGACCTTTGTGGCTGGCTGAGTCTGTGTTGTGCGCGAGGTGCTGGGAAGCTGCGGCTGGCAGAGCGACCGCGCCTGTAATGACTTGAGGAATTTCTCTAATGGGAAGAGCTAAGTGGAAGAAGGATGGTCGACGCCATGGACTGGCTTTATGCTGATCTCTAACGTGTGCTGCCAGACGAGGCGCGGCTGATATGTGTGAGAAAACACATCTGATTGGAATGTTGCTAATTTAAAGGGTGAGTTTGAAGTTTTTGAACTTCTGTGTTATTATGCATGTCAGTTGAGGTGTGTGTGAAAGTTATTTTTCTTGTGGACATTATGGTTTTTGCTTTATTAGGTTTGGGATGATACACCAAAGCAACTACATTCATTTGTGTTGTTTTCAGTTGTTTTTTGTTGTTGTTTTTTCAATTTCATTCGCTCGTAACTGTTAGATGACATTATTTTATTTTTAAATGTAGATTTTGCATTGGTTTGTGTTTAAAGAATTGATTGCGCTTGTTTTCTTTGAAATCATCAACAGGTGTTAGTGGTATGCGGCATCTATTTACCTTGTTTGATTGTGAAGCTATTTGATGGATTGATTGATTGAAATATCATTGTCATTGTTTGTATGTTAGCAATGTGTAATGCAAGGGATAAAATGCTAATTATTTTTTCACGCTTAATTTTTATTTTAATAAATCATCCATTTTTAGTTAATGACTGCAAAAAAAAGTTGCATAGTGACTCTATGGTGCTAGTACAGGTCTTTATGTATCTGCTTGAATAGTCAACCGGGTCTGGGTCAATTAGCTGTGAAGCCAATCAAATGTTGTTGATGATAATGCAGGTTGTATGCGGGAATGCTTTCAAACAAAATTAGAAATTTCAACCAATAGAAACGTGGGTATAATGGGAAGAACAATGAGTAAAGACCAATCGGGCACTGTTTTATTCTGGTTTAATTACTGGTTTTGCATTATACTGTTTACTATGCATGAAAAAAGTGTATTTTGGCCACTGAGTTGACCAATTCTCTTTCATAGCTTCTGACATTTTATTATTATTTTTTTACCTACTTGTGGTCCAAAAACTATCAAAAGGCATTTTACATTAGGTAAGAAATGGTTTATCTGAACCTAACAGCAAAATACTGTGATATTCTAAACAATTGGATGTTTTGGGTCCAGCTTTGAAATAATACACAAGTCCAGGTGGGTTCCGTGTAGCACAGCCAACCACCAGGGGGCCATCTAAATAATTTAGCTTCACTTTTCATGGTTTGTGTGCAGCACACTTGGGGGAACATGAATGGGAGGAAAACTTCAGTTTCAGTGTTTTTTCTTTCTCTAACAAAACTTTGCATTCACTCTCTTTCAATAATTTAGTGAAATGGTATAATACAAATCATAAGAGAAAGCGAACTTTTTCCCAGTGGTTTGTATTCTCTCTCACAAAGAAACTCCCATAACAGCCCATTTTAATCGATTTAAACAAACAAACAAACTTGCTTTTTTAATGAGACAGAAGGCATACACATATTTCTTGGTGTTCTCACACACTTATAATGAGATGAGGAGGAAATACAAAACCAATATTTAGAAAATGTAGTTAAAAAAAACACAGAATTACATTTATTTTTGGAGAATTGTGAATATTGCTATATCAAATATATTGCCATTATTATCAATTCTGCACTGGATAAATTTATACAGAACACAGCCACCCAGCAACATCTTTCTATGCTTTTAATCAATGATGATGTATCCCACAGGATGTATCTTCTTCAAATGTGCCAATCCTCACTGCACATATGTGAGAAAAAGGCAAATCTCATGGGAGAAGTGTCAAGGCTGTGTGAGAGAAAAAGAGTTTAATTTGTGGTCTCTTGGTTTGTCTGGTGGCCGAACGCCGGTTGGTTGTGATTAAGTGCAGATGAAGAGAGGTGTTTTGGGATTGAAAATGGATAAGGAGTTGTTTTGGTGTCTGGGAAAATGTGCTGCCGGAACACACCATCATCTAATTCAGTCCACAAATGGCTTTCAGAGCTGGATCAATAAACCCTGCTATTGTACGACCACCGTATGCATGTGGTTACGGATCAGACCCCCATCGATTCTCCTGCCCAGCTGTAATTAAAACAGGTACCAGTGACAAGAAACCCCTGCTGAGGAGAATCTGATTGCTTTCTGAGTTGCTTTTTTTATCGTTTGCTTCCTGGACCGTTTCTCAGCTCTAATGTGCAGCCGGGAATAAAACACTTTGGGGCCTTGCACACCTTTTTTGTCCTTCTCTTAGTGCGTTTGAAGAATTGGGAGTCCTTTGAAGGCTTATTGTTGTAAGAAATACCTGGCTTCAGGCTCTAAACTTGGCTGCCTGGAGGGGGCAGCTTGGGGCTCGCCGTCTAAGTGATTATATGTGCCGTCCAGTCGTGGAATGGGTCTTTGTTGGTGCTGATGGTGCACTATTTGTCCCAGCTGGGGTGTTAGTGGTGATTATCATCTCTCAGGGCCAGCCGGAGGTCTGCCTGTTTGATTTATAGCTGGCGCTTCACAGTTTCACAAATTCTAAAGAAGTTTTTCAATAGGACTAGAGTTTAATCTAATCAAAATAACACGCTTTTAACTCAATTTAATTACAGAGAAGCACTGGATGTGCCCACTGTAGGCTTTTACAATATTATATTGTGTGTAATTAGTGGTTCTTGCAAAGGCATATTTGGCTTATAGGGTTTGGGATTTGAACAAACCCCAGACACTTAATATTAGTGTATGTTAACTCTTAAAAGTAATCAACTTTTTTTGATTTAATTGGATTTAAGTTTTTCATTCAGTGGATTTGAAAATGAACATAGACCTGCATTTTTATGTAAATGCATTGCGTTGTCAAAGGGTATGATTTCACACCCTTGTTCCACCTTGTGATTGCACAGACACCAGCTCCAAATAATACCATTGGAGCAAAATGACTGTCAGCATATCTCAGGTACAACTGAAGAAGATTTTGTATTCTCTTAAATTATGCAGTGGTGTGCAGTAAACATGAGCCAGGCTAAAACTGTGTTTGTGTACGATGAGTAAGCCTGCACAGGAGCAATACGATGAGAAAGCTATGGTGAAGAATAACTGAATATGTAAAGACCTGATTATATATGTTAAATACCCATATGGAGCTATATCTGTAAGAGGCATTCAGGAGAGTGAGAGGCATATTATCGAGTTAATATACCATCATGACAATCTATGTAAACTTATATAACCATACAGGTTGTCCAGGGGAGACTTCAGGTTATCCTGAAGGGCTGCTCTGGATTTTTCTCGGCTTTATTATATTCAATAAAGTATATCCTCTGGTATTGAAAACCTCCAGTCTGATTGTGGTTAATTAATGGAAAGGCCGGGAACTATGACACAACGTCATCCTTTTTTATTATATGAGTTGGATGCATATTCTTTCGAAGTATACTCCATTAGATAACATACCTGAACCTGTGCATGACACTTGCAGTAACCACAGCATGTTTCTAACTAATCCTACTTTTTTGTTTTGCATATATCAATGTTTAAATGATAGTTCATGTGTAATTAATAATTAGTTTTATTGCAATCCTTTATTTGCGCTACCTGATAGTGATTTTTGAATGAGCATTCCATGTTTTTTTATTTTTTTTATACCTCTTCATTGTTGTTGAGTAATAAAAGGTGGACATGTCTTTCAATGTACCATTGTTTCAAATGCAACTTTAAGTTCAATGGACACATAACAAATAGTCACTAATAAACATGGATAATCACTTGATCACATGAACTTAACAGAAAAAAACTGGAGACACCAATAGACAAACAAGATATGTGAACTGGTCTTTACATGACATATTGTTTACAAGCTGTCTTAGTGACATCATTCTATTGTTATGACTGTACTTCAACATACGACATTCATTCATTTCAAATACACATTAGAAGCCACATTAGAACACCTTAGCAACTGCATAGCAACATGCTGAAATACTCAGATCACATTACCTACCAGATTAGACTCTGCTTGGACTATTACTGCCAATAGGACTGTATGATTATTACCAGAAAAGTTGTTTGACCGTATTTATTGACCGTATTCTGAATAAGACAAAAGTATGGCTAGTGTTTACATCAGTTGCTTTTAGAATATTCCTTTCATGTTGCTGTTTTACATGTTACAGTTCACTGATCATATGCCATCCAACGGTCCCTCCAGAATTTTGTGTCAATACACAGTATAGTTCATCTTCATTTTGATACACTATACAGTTTTGGGTTTTTCATTTTTAATTGTACGAAATATTCAAGTGCAGTTAAGTATTTGTCCGTTTATTATTTATTAGGCTATATGAGTGAACAGATGATGGCAGATAAAAATTCTTGGCATAATGTTGTTTTGCTTTCTTTAAAATGTCAAGCACTGCCACCGTGCCTATTCTGTTGCATAATGTGGCGATGGTTAATTTGTGTAAATTTGTGTAATGATGTGGATTTACTACATTTCCAGAATTCGACTTGAATAGTAAAACTCCACATTTTAATACAGTTTGTGTTTACTTCGACTTTAAGAATAAGGTAATCCGATTATTACATGGCTCTCTGGAATACCTGATTCTGATTGGTCAATCATGATATCCCCAGATAACAATGGCTGAATCTAACAACACAGACTGCTCCTGGTAGTTCCAATAATCTTTAAGTGGGTATATTTCAGCTCAGACTCACAATGAAATGTAACTGTTTGACATATTGTCAGAAAAGTGGCTAATTCGTACAAATGAAAACAATTTAATTCATATGAAAAATGTAAAATGTTTAAAGGAGGCATGCCCTCAAACCCCACCCCTTGAGTAAATCATACTGAAATTTACAAGACAACAAATAATACGAATAATATGAATTCAAAAAGTTATGAATTGCCGTGAGATTGCTTCAGTATATTCATATACATATTTATAAACATATCTGTTATGCCTTTCTTTTTGACCGTTTGGCACCATCTTGTGACTGAATAATATATAGGTCAGTGTGGGCTGCTTTCAGCCATTTTTTTCTTTCTCCAAGCTTTACATTTAAAGAGCCCCTATTATGCATAAAAAGTCATATTTTGGTTTTGGGGTCTCCAACAACAGTCTGATATGCATGCAAGGTCAAAAAACACTTTCATTGTTTAATAATATGCATTTATTTTTACCTAATTACCCAAACAACTCCCAGATGATTCGTTCAGCGATTCATTTGTTCCCAAACCCCTCCTTAGCGCAATACTGATCTGCACTGATTAGTCTGATGACCCAGTCTGTTGTGATTGGTCAACTGCGTTCAGCGTGAGGGAGAAATGCCCAGCACGGCTTATCAACAAGTAGTCAGAGTGCAAAGTGTATGTGTGAGCCCAATGCAGGAGTGCATTAAAGCAATGCAGTTTAACACCAGCATATTGCTCTATTCTTAACCATAAGTAAAAACAGTAACACATTCATGACCGCCGCACATGTGTAGGAACAGCTGATGGTGGCCATAGCAATGACAAACGGCAGTAGATCGCGAGCTCACGAACGCATTTATATTTGTAAACAAATCGGCACCTGTCGTGTTTTCAATGTGGTTTTAGACGTGATATGAGAATATAATTAGTTAACCAGATATAGTACAAGAGGTTACAAGTAACACAACACAAATAAATCTATAATTTGCAAGCTAGAGAAAACAAGGAGGCAACTATTTTAATCGCACTTACTTACACTTGTGAAATGGAGGAAGAAACTTATCCATGAACTGTGTACTGTAACGTTCCTGTCAAGCTCTGACAAAGTCCCACATCAATAGTCTTTTCTGATCTTTACTTTAACAAACGGTCGACAAATCCCCACTTGTAAGCATGTAGATTGCTGAAGCATTTGTCAGAAAAATGATGGGAACACAGCACAAGGCTGGGGCTATAATGCTGAGGTATTTTTGCAAAAGTAAACTTCAACCACTGACTCTTCACAGCATCATGTTTGAGTAGGGAAAACAACACTAACTTTCCTTCACACTTCAGAGCACAGCATCTTTGCGACATTATTCAACCGGGATCTGCTACAGTGTTTGTGGGCGGGGCTGGGGGTTTCAATTTTCCCAGGTCTGCGCGTGCAGCAAATGGGCGGGGCTTGAGTTCCGTATCGACATCACACTGCACGGCTAAAGACTCGTTACCACTGGGATTCATTCGAACCACTATGAGTCGATTCTTTTATAGATGAATCAATAGTTTTAAACACGGTACACTTTCAGATTTAAGCCTTAGCTGGATATTTCATTTCACTTAGAGCTGTGTTACACACTGCATGGAAGGTCATTTTCAAAAACCCATAATAGCTCTTTAATTAAAAGGCTAGTAATTTTGTATTGCTCAGATCAGTGATTTTTGCCTAATTGTTTACTTCTGTGGCAGGTAGCCGTGTAATAAACAGTGTAATGTACATCTAGGTGGTTATTTTTACAAATTAAAGCCCTAGATGTACATTATCCATTACATAACATCTTTATTGTGTTAAGAATATTGGGTAATGCTTTGCTTGAAGAGGGTGTTCATAAGACTGTCACGAAACCTTTACAAGGATGATGACATATGTCATGAATATGAATAAGATGTCATGCGTGCTTATGGCAACTATTATGAGTCATTCCCTCAATTATGCCATTTGAAGATGGCATTGTTTGCGATGTCTTTAGTTGTTATGACAACTTGACATCTACAGATTTTCCTTGTCTGCATAATGATCCTTAATGTAAGTTTGCTAACTGACCATCACCTGTTTCTTCTTTTTCTCAGGAAATCCAGTTTGAAAGATTAACTCGGGAGCTGGAGGCGGAGCGTCAGATAGTGGCGACTCAGTTGGAGCGATGCAAACTGGGGTCTGAGGCAGGTGGCAGCATGAGCAGCATCAGGTAATGCTAATGTACTGTGTGGGATGTGTGCGCAGGCTATCTAATGATTCAACAAGTCTCTATAATGAGAACATGATGTCTGAAGGAGGGAACTGTGTGCTTATAAAAATGTAGACAGTGTTTTTGGTTTCTATATGAAGGGTGTCAGAGAGATGTTTAAGGCAAGACACTGCAACCAATTATTTATTTATTTATTTTTTTTTATCTTGTATCTTTAAGATATTTTTTGGCTTTAACTGTACAGTACATTACCTGTTTTTTCAGTCTACTGTAGAGAAAACACTCAAAATACTCTTTTAAGTGTTACTTTTGTCACACTTTATCAAATGCTTGTCTGTAGATTTCAATTACAATACTTATTTTAAAGGCAGATTTTTCAAAATATGATTTTAAAGACATTTTTTAATGTGATCAATCAGCTAGGAAAATATGGTGATTTTTAAAAAAAATGTTTTTTATTATTATTATTATTATTATTATTTTTTACCCTTTTCACATGCGTCTTGCCTTAACACGTCATTTTGATTCACATTGTGTTTTACATGCAGAACCTTGAGTTTATAAGTGGAAGAAAGTGTTTGTGGATCCCCATGTTGATGTGATCTAAATGCTTTTTTTTGCCTTGTGTATAGTACATGTGATTTCTTTGGTCACATGAGGGCATCTGGGTTGAAGTAGTTTTCACAATTTTAGAACAGGTTTCTTTCATGCCTTGGAGATGCTCATAGACATTTACTGCATGACAGAGCCCCATCTGAGCCCCAAACTCACTTCTGCACTCATCGTCACTTAGCTGAGCAAGAACATACAATAGACTTCTAATGTTTTTTATAAAGTTAAAATAATAACAGTTATTTATGTGTTTTTATATTATTATTATTTATAAGAGTATTATTTTATTGTAATTAACTAAAATAAATAACAAGTATATAATGAAAAAAATATTAATAAATTAATACAAGTAATTACATTTAATAGTTCATGCAGATGTTTAGAAAATGTATGACGTTTATAATTTTATTAGGTTTTAAAATATGCAATAATAAATATAGTAATTATATAAGTTAAAATAAATGTAGAGCCTCGGCTGGGTCAGTTGGCATTTCTGTGTGGAGTTTGCATGTTCTCCCCATGTTTGCGTGGGTTTCCTCTGGGTGCTCCAGTTTCCCCCACAAGTCCAAAAACATGTGGTACAGGTGAATTGGGTAAGCTAAATTGTCCATAGTGTATGTGTGTGAATAAGTGTGTATGGATGTTTGGATTGAGTTCTATGGATGTTTCCCAGTGATGGGTTGCTGCTGGAAGGGCATCCGCTGCGTAAAACATATGCTGGATAAGTTGGTGGTTCATTCCGCTGTGGTGACCCCAGATTAATAAAGGGACTAAGCCGAAAAGAAAATGAATGAATGAATGAAAAATAAATGTACTAAGTATGCATTTATGTTGTAAAAAGTATAATTATATATTAAGTATAATTATAAAATTATGAATTTTACGCAGTTCTATTTCAAAGTAGCATTAAAAAAATAATATATATTTTTTATAAGAAATTAAACAATATATTTGTTAGAGTATGTAATATCATTTTACATCATGCATTACTGTATAATAAATACATAAATAACCATTATGTGTGTATATATATATATATATATATATATATATATATTCATTCATCCATTTTCCTTTTGGGTTAGTCCCTTTATTAATCAGGGGTCGCCACAGCAGAATGAACCACCAACTTATCCAGCATAGGTTTAGACAGCGGATGCCCTTCCAGCTGCAATCCATCACTGGGAAACACCCATACACTTTTATTCACACACGTACACTATGGAAAATTTAGCTTACCCAATTCACCTACCAACTGACCCAGCCGAGGCTCGAACTAGCAACCTTCTTGCTGAGGCGACAGCGCTACCCACTGTGCCACCGCGCCACCGCGCCACCATATATATGTGTAAAAAGGCAGATGCATGTATATCCAGTATATGTGTGTGTGTGTGTGTGTGTGTGTGTGTGTGCGCGTGCGTGCGTGCGTGCGTGCGTGTGTGTGTATGTGTGCGCGTGTGTGTGTCTAATCTTTACTTAAGTGAGTGTGCCATTAGCTTCCCCAGCATTCAATAGCAATTAACATCATTTAGCTTTAGTTAACATTCCTCACACTTGTTAATTATGCACAACTCTTGGCAGTTTGACCTTCCAGGAGTCTCTTGTTGACTCAGAGTTTCTTGGTTTCAGTAAAAGAGACGCTGAAGGTCTTTTCCTCTGAGCTCTTTTATATTGACTCTCAGTGGAAGTGACTCTAAGATGGCGGACAGCTTCAAATGACATCTTCAGCTTTCAAAGTGCACTGTATGAATATGTTTGACTGTTATAGGGGACATATCATCAAAATCTGTGTTGTGTCTGTAATTTCATCCCTGTTCATCTTCCAACCCAGAAAACGTGCAAAACCCCCCCAAAACAAATCAGATCTCCACTAGTGACATTGGAAATGGATCGTATTATACAGTTTATTACAACCTTTTAATCTGCACGTTTCTATCCATAGCACCACTGCAGCAGACAACATTTCTGTTTACTCACTGTAGCAGCTGTACATTTACAATGTCTGTATCATAAACACATGTTCTGTTGTTTGATGCACTGAACATGAGTCCAATAGACTCCAGACATTATATGAAACATTATTTATGCACTGTATTGTCATGATGGAATATTTGCATTTTCTGTAAATATAAGAGGGTTGTACTAATAAATGGGACAGATTGAATCTGTGGACATTTCAGTGCAGCATTTTGTAAAAAAAAAACTTTGTATTTATGTTTAAAACTAAAAACTTAAAACACAAAATATAAAATATAACCTTTTAACTTTTATTTAAGGTTTACAATGCAAATTCAATTAGATTCACATCTAATTTGGTAAACAAAGCAAGTCTCTCATATAATACATCTAATAAAAGTCAGAAAATATTACTTTAAAACTGTTGAATTACACATTTGAATTTCAGTTAATACTATAACTGAAATCAATGTAAAACTGAATAACTATATACAGTATAACTATATTTGGGACTCACTTGGCTGTATATATGCACATTTACATAAATAAATAAATAGACTCAATGATGGGCTAAAAATCTGCCAAAATCTATGGAATACTGTATGCACAGATTTTGTGTGGGGCTACTAATAAGGTAATGTTTATATAAGGTCAGCACTTGTTTTGTTGCTTTTGGAGTGTCATGTAAAGGCAAAGCAAACAGAAATTGATTTGTGTTTAAAGAAATATACACATAAATGGCATGTTTTTGTTCACACCCAAATGCTAATTGACAAATTTGACAATCTACAATGCGTTGAGCTGTGTGTATTTTGAGCTGAAATTTCAAAGATACGTTGTGGGGACACTAAGTATTTATTTTACATCTGATAAATATTATGATGGCATAATATTTCCCCTTTAAAAGGTTCATTCTGGTAGGACTGTGTGTGTGTACATGATTGTGCAAACCCAGGGAAAACTGCCTTCAATTTTACCACACATTTTCACTCCCTATTCGCATATGTCTATTATGAAAGGAATCAGTCTTTAACAGGACCGATGAAAGAAATGAAGTCCTGCTGTGCTCAGAGTCTTAAAGTTACCAGCGAGAGCTTGTGCGGGAATGAAGTCATAATGTTTCTCTGCTACATAATATTGATTTAGTCTTTTAATTTGCCATTCATGAACTAATCCACAATAGCAGACTTTTATTTAATAGATGACTGTGGAGAAAAACACTTATTGAGACTTGTTTGCGTATAGTGTTGCTCAGTTTGTGGTTTAGGTTACCATTGACTTGTATGCAACAATTTAATACTTAGTCAGTAACACTCACTTTGAAGTTGTGACTCCTTCTGTTTTTTTTTATCAATTCCTTTATTATTTGTTATTTTATTACTCATTTATTTTAATTATATTATTTAATATTCCAATTTTTTTATGATCGCAAGAATAGACTTATTATAGTAAATGTAAAATAATTATTCATTTTAAATATAATATAATATAATATAATATAATATAATATAATATAATATAATATAATATAATATAATATAATATAATATAATATAGCTCCGGTTTCCCCCACAAGTCCAAAGACATGCGGTACAGGTGAATTGGGTACGCTAAATTGTCCGTAGTGTATGAGTGTGAATGGGTGTGTATGGATGTTTCC
>CAIGQW010001086.1:1787694-1820616 GCA_903798125.1 Danio choprae
TGTATGTGTGTGTGTGTGTGTGTGTGTGTGTGTGTGTGTGTGTGTGTGTGTGTGTGTGTGTGTGTGTGTGTGTGTGTGTGTGTGTGTGTGTGTGTGTGTGTGTGTGTGTGTGTGTGTGTGTGTGTGTGTGTGTGTGTGTGTGTGTGTGTGTGTGTGTGTGTGTGTGTGTGTGTGCGTGTGCGTGCATGCGTGCATGCATGCGTATGTGTGTTATATAAAATTAAAAAATATTTAATAAATAATAAATGATTACAATAAAAAAATATTTTTTTAAAAATTATCCTTTTTTTTTGCATTTTTGCTTCATTACTTTTTCTTTCATTCATTACTTTATTACATTTATTCTTGATCATGCTGCAGCTTTTGGTGATCTTTAATGCAATTTGAAACTTCACCATACAGTATACCACAAAGATGACCTTGATGATGATATGACCAAGAGGGGAAGGCTGTAGGTAAACCAAATCTGCATTGCGTTTCCCACCTCTGATCAGAGGTTTTCAGATCAATGGAGGCACGAATGAGAGCAGCAGGCTGTTATGGCCTGGAATAATGCACCAATTTTGTTATCTCTCCAGTCCAGCTTGATGGATAGAGGAGCCATAGATTATTGCAGAGTGCAAAGAGAGCAGACAACATCCTCCTCCTGAGAAACCGGAGATGCTTCAACTCAAGCTGTTTTTAAAGGCACTGTATTGAGAGTGAAAAAAAGAAAAAAGCAATCATTATATTCACAGTAAGCAGCTAATCTGCGATAGAGACTGATAGTCTGTACATGGGCTCGCTGAAGGCTACAGGGTTGATAGAAATCTTGACAAACGATGAATTGTTGATATAATCTATTGTTCTGTCAGATTGGCCTGCAGCCGCTCTCCAAATATACTGCTGCTTATCTCTGTCATCTGACAGGGATGGACATTTACTCATTATGTTTGCTCAAGTATTTGACAGATAAATGGAGAGAGAGGTACTGTAGAAAGGGGCCACATAATGTCAATTATATAATTGTGTTAATAAATAACTTTGTGGCCTTGGGGAAAAAAATATATTAATGAAATGAGTGTAATAAAATAAAAATTTTATTCAGTAGTAAAATAGATTTTATAACTAAAATTTAAAATAAAAAAAGTTCATAATCCATAGAAGTGTAAGTTGTTACTATGTAAACATAACATTACAAATACAGTTAAATGTTTATTTTTTATTTGTTTGTTAATATATTTCATAACTTTAGATTATGGAAACCATTTATCTTTATGCAAGTGTTTAAATATTGTTGTAAAATACTTTTGATGCTGCATATTGTATTTGTGGGCAGCACGGTGGTGCAGTGGGTAGCACAATCGCCTCATAGCAAGAAGGTCGCTGGTTCGAGCCTCGGCTGGGTCAGTTGGCGTTTCTGTGTGGAGTTTGCATGTTCTCCCCGTGTTGACGTGGGTTTCCTCCAGGTGCTCCGGTTTCCCCCACAAGTCCAAAGACATGCAGTATAGGGGAATTGGGTAAGCTAAATTGTCCGTAGTGTATGAGTGTGAATGGGTATGTATGGATGTTTCCCAGTGATGGGTTGCAGCTAGAAGGGCATCCGCTGCGTAAAACATATGCTGGATAAGGCAGTTCATTCAACTGTGGCGACCTCAGATTAATATAGGGACTATATCAAAGGTTTATCTAGCGTTAAAGGATTTTAAATGTACAAAGCAGAAAAGAAAAATTCTGTTTGTTATTCTGTTTATTCAGTGGACATTTGTTACAAGTTAAAACTAGTAATGCTCTTGGCAGCACAATATTTGATATTTTTGTCAGTTAATCTCTCTGCTTTTAATTGGTCAGACTAAGTGTGAGAGAGAGAGAGAGAGAGAGAGAGAGATAGAGAGAGAGAGAGAGAGAGAGAGAGAGAGAGAGAGAGAGAGAGAGAGTACATGTAAGTGACAATGACATATCTAGTAGCTCATAGTAACGTGTTAGCTACCTCTTCGCAAATATTTTTGAGCATATTTGTGAGTTTTTTTATCCCCTCCCCAGTAGATACAGTAAAAAGTGTATAAATGTTTGCGTTTGGTTATTGATTTACACTCAAAAACAAATTTTTGCTGCTTGTTTAAACTACTTATTTAAAATGTGCTGAAACAACACAATTCTTGAGATTTATTTGGGACAACTTAATTTGTTTTATGTTCAATCCACTTAAATTTGTTAAGTTAACTTAATCAATTTGTGTTGGGACAACACGAATGAAGTGTGTGGAACCCTGCATTTTTTATGTACAGTATGTATTTGATAAAAATAAGAAATATGGTCAACGATAGTAAGTTAGAACAGATAGGATTAACTTTATGGCAGTGTTTAAACATTTTTGGAAAACATTTTGTATATTGTTTGTTGTTTTACTTCAGTTGAACGTGTGTAGAGACCATATTAGTCACATGGTACGTACAGTTAAATGAGCCAAGATGGCACTTTGAAATCAAGGTCTTTTTGTAGCACTTGATTCTACAGTCCTGTTTCACATGTACATACTATATGTTCATTATTATCCTGACATAAACTGGGTAATAACTAGGTACTGTACCCAAACCTACCCCAGAACCTAACTTTAAACCATGCAGTTACGTTATATAACACAGTAATCTCTTAGTTACTGTAAGATTGTTAGTACCAATATGATAAAATAAAATGTATTGTATAATATCGTGTATAATATATAATATTCATACCTTAGGGGTTTGTCTTAAACGTTTGGTAGTTAAAATGCAAAAAGTCGCCACACCATTAGTCTTTTCATGAGTGATAGTGATTGATGGCGCTTCTGCCCATCCCTAGTCCTCTTCAGTTGTTTGCTGACACACACGCAAACATTAACACAGTCCATTTTTCTTGGTCTCTCGCTCTCTCTCCTCCCGCACGCTCTTTTGCTTTTGGGTTTTCTCTTGTCATTTTAATCCCCATCTCTTGTGCTGTCTTTCGCCCGCTCCTTCTTTGCTCCTCTCTCTATTTCACTCCTCCCCTTTTAATAAATTATGTATGCCATTTCTGCTAGGCTGAGGGCTGCATCGCTGCCTTGCTGAAATTGCTCTCTCTCTCTTTCTCTCTCTCTCTCTGTCTCCCTCTCGCTCTTGCTTTTGCTCTGCACACAGGACCGAGTCTGCTTTCTCAGAGCTCACTGCAGCTCAGCTCGAACCCAGAGGGCTCCCTTCAGTACTCCGCCAGCTACCACAGTAATCAGACCCTGGCCCTGAGCGACTGCTTGTCCGCACCGCAATCCCAGAAGCCTCAGCCCCCTCCACGCTCCAGCGGCCAGCCTGGAGGAGCCGTGCACAGCTACAACCAGGTAAGCGCTGCTCTTCTTTCCTCTATTCCTCCCAGTATCTGTATCAGTCCTATTTCTTTCTCCGCCAAAATCTGGGATGTAGTGGCTTCTGCTTGTGCTTCTGCTTTTTTTTCTTGGGACTGGCACAAAATGATTTCCGGGCTCCAGCTGGGATCATGTTTCAAGCTGCTGCCTAAAAAGTGATTTGGAGACCTGATTAAAGCAATTAACTGCAAGACCCAAGCATTTGTTAGCAGACGCCAGTGGTACTGCATCGCATTGAGCAAACTTTGTCATTATCCGGGGAGTTAAATTGTGCCCTGTTGATGAGACTGTAATTACAGGCAAACCCTGCAGGGCGGTTTCTCCCAACTTTCATTTCTTTTAAATGAGTCTTGCACACCTGCTATGAGCTAGAAATGTTCCCTTTATTTTAGTTTTTTTTTTTTAAAGGTAAAGCTTGTGTTCAGACCACAAATGTTTAATTTTCTTCTGTGCTCGCTAATTAACCGGATGTTTAGTGCATGCAAATGACAGATGAAGTGGCTGAGCGGTTGGTCACGATAAAGCTGACACTGGCACATCCTCTCTTGCTCGCTCACCCACCCTTGCGTTCTCTTCCCTCTCTCATCCTTTGACACTTTTAATGAACACATAGGCCCTCTGTCTTTTAATGAAAGATGCCCAGCATTCGAGACCCTCAGTAGTTGTTTCTGAAAGAGTTGAGGGGGGGTTCTGTGAAGGTTCTTTGAAAATATTCTTGTTTTAAATTAAGGCAGTTTCTCAGTAAAAAATAAAAAAAAAACACTTTGTTCCTGCTTGGAAGGTTTTTTTCTGTATACTGAAAGCAAAAAATGCATTGTTTTCAGGTAGTACTTTCACAGTAGCTAGTTTTCAATATTGAATTTTGACAAGTTCATGGTTTTCTGTTTGCTGAACTGTGATTAGTTCAAGCTAAATGAAAATGATGCCATAATTTATTCACATTCATGTTGTTTTAATCACAATGGGAACACAACTAATTATATATTTAAAACAATCTGTGTGATTTCTCTACTTCCACTGAAAGTCTGTCCACCCAAAACTGTAATTCTTCAAAATATATAAGGCTTTTATTCACAAATAAACATTGATCAGTGAACATAAATAGAAGCTCAACTAAAGCTGCTTGATGTGTAAGAACAAATGTCAATGGTTTTTGCAGAAGTTTAAATAAACCTCATTGGGTTTTTTACACATCAAGCAAGCATGCTCAAGTTTCCAGGACCAAATTTGGATGCTGTGAATAATGTACAACATTTATATGTGAATAAAAGCCTAAAATACGTAAATCTGTTCATCATATAGAAAGATTGTTTCTCTTTAGAAGACTTGAATTAAACTGCTAAGTACGTTATGGATTTATTTTTTGATCTCTTTATGAACACTTTGAAGAATCTGAGTTTTGCGTGAACAGATTTTTGATGAAGGACAGAAATGTCTGATTTGATTAAAAGGTATCGTCTCTTGTGTTCAGAAGATTAACAAATGTCATAATGGTTAGGAATGACACAAGGGTGGCAGTAAGTAATGAAAGAGTTTTCATTTGAGGGGATAATTATGTTCACTGAACTTTCATTATAATTATGCTCACCAAACTTTCATTATACTAATAATAAAAATAAAAATCTGGTTTTGATGTACCATAAATCTGTTACTTAATTTGTGTTTATACTTTGTTGGTGTTAAAAAATTCAAGGCAAGACCTCCAAATAGCTATTTTGGGCATGCAAGACAAATCCATTTACATTAAAATCTGCTTTATAAACTATATAACATATATTTTAAATCACCAGCACACTTTAATGTGTCAGGAAGAACCACAAAGTTTTTAAAATGTAATTGCAATTTACCATATTTCTATTTCTTTGTTATAATGCAATGCTTCACAAGTGTGCAATGCTCATACTGAACAAACTCTACAGTAATGAGCATATCCTGACAATTGTAACCACTTCTGATTGGCAGTTGCATTCACATGCTCAACAACCATGAAGTAATTGGCTACAATCCTAACACTGCAATAGATGTTATAAGTGGAAACCTTTGATGCTCTTCTGATTTCCTTTTAAATACACATAGAAGCAATTACAGTCACTTGTACTGATACATTTTTATCATTTAAGCTTCTGTACCTAATGTTTTTTACTGTTATTCCAGCATCTCTTTCTTTCTCTTGTGTTACTGCGTGGACTGTTGGGTTGATTCTGTTGAGGGTAATCTGAAGAGGGCTTGTCTGCTCCGCGATGGGTTTATATAACACAACGCATCAGTTAGGTGCTTTTATGTAGATATTTTTAACGCCATAAACCTCTTGTACTCTAAATAATTCATCCACATCAGGAACCAGTAGCAGTCTCTTCAAGTAGGGGTTCCTCTTCTCTCTCTGTGCCAGGATGCTGTTCTCCGTTTTAGTGAGAAAAGATGGAAAGATAAAGGTTTTGGCAGAAGAATGATGGTATAATTGCACCTCAGTATAACATGATATTGAGCTATTTAAATGCCTTTATTTAAATCTTTACAATCCAATCCTTTTTTTTACTTGAGAGGATTCATCTGTCTCTTCCATTTCATTCATTAAATTCTTATCAGGAAGCAGCATATTCCTGAAAATAAAAGATTGTTACAGCCAAAGGGGTTTGAGAAGTCTGGTTCCCCTGGAAATTCATTTATTCAGAAGGATGATTCATGTTGATTTATTATATTGTTAATGAACTGTCCTAGAAAAAGCAAATTAACTCTATAATTATTCGATTATGGCAGCACGGTAACACAGTGGGTAGGACAATCGCCTCACAGCAAAAAGGTCGCTGGTTCGAGCCCCGGCTGGGTCAGTTAGCATTTCTGTGTGAAGTTTGCATGTTCTCCCTGTGTTCCCGTGGGTTTCCTCTGGTTTCCCCCACAAGTCCAAAGACATGCGGTACAGGTGAATTGGGTAAGCTAAATTGTCTGTAGTGTATGGATGTTTCCTAGTGATGGGTTGCGGCTGGTATGGCATCCGCTGCGTAAAACATATGCTGGATAAGTTGGCGGTTCATTGCACTGTGGCTTATTTAAAACAATTTGTTTGTTCGTTCATTCATTCATTTGTTTATTCGTTTGTTTGTTTATTTATTCGTTCATTCAAGGTTTTATGAGGCATTTAAAGTATCACTGAAAGAAAGCACTTAATTTAATTTATTTATATTTAATTTATATTTATATTACATTTCATTCATTCATTCATTTTCTTTTCGGCTTAGTCCCTTTATTAATCTGGGGTCGCCACAGCGGAATGAACCACCAACTTATTCAGCATATGTTTTACGCAGCGGATGCCCTTCCAGCTGCAAAACATCACTGGGAAACACCCACACACTTCCATTCACACACATACACTACGGACAATTTTAGCTTACCCAATTCACCTATAGCGCATGTCTTTGGACTTGTGGGGGAAACCGGAGCATGCGGAGGAAACCCACGCAAACACGGGGAGAACATGCAAACTCCACACAGAAACGCCAACTGACCCAGCCGAGGCTCGAACCAGCGACCTTCTTGCTGTGAGGCGAGAGCGATATACACTGTGCCACCGTGCTGCTAATTTATATTTAATTTATATATAAATTCTCTATATATATATTTAATTTATACTATTTAATTTATATTTAATTACAAAGATTTTCATTCATTAATTCGTTCATTCATTCATTCATTCATTCATTCATTCAAGGTTTTATGAAGCATTTAAAGTATCACACTTTTATTTTATTTTATTTATTTATATTTAATTATTTATAATTTACACAGGACAACAATCTGGCCATTTCCTTAATTTTATTGGCTGATAGAAATGTTATGTTATTTTTTTTTCTCACTCACTCACTCACTCACTCACTCACTCACTCACTCACTCACTCACTCACTCACTCACTCACTCACTCACTCACTCACTTTTCTTCAGCTTATTCCTTGCTTTTATCAGGGATCACCACTGCTGAAAAAACAACTACTCTGGCTTATGTTTTCCTGGTTAATGCCGTTTGGGCCACAACCCAAAACTGAGAATGCAACCCTCAGTGCTGGGAAACACCCACACACTCCCCCATTCACACACTATGGCCAATTGTTTATCCAATTAAAGTACAAAGCATGTCTCTGGACTGTGGGGGAAACCTAGAGCATGGGTGCCCGAACTCGATCCTGGAGTGCCGGTGTCCTGCAAAGGTTAGTTTCAACCCCTAATCAGACACACCTAGGCTAGCTAATCAAGTTCTTACTAGGCTTTCTAAAAACATCCATGCAGGTGTGTTGAGGCAGGTTGGAGCTAAAATCTGCAGGACACTGGCCCTCCAGGACCAAATTTGGACACCCCTGACCTAGAGGAAACCCACACAGATACAGGGAGAACATGCAAACTCTACGGAGATAGGCCTCATAGTCCATTCGAGACTCAAACCTGTTACCTTCTTGCTGTGAGTTAATCATGCTAATCCCTTAGCCACTGTGCCGCCCTGTTCATTTATTTATTTTTATTTTACATATTTGCTCTTACTGTGTTAGGTTTAGTTTAGTTTAACCTTGTTTTTTGTCATTTTATCTGAAATAAATGTTCCTCTACATGGCAAAATCACCCAAAATTTTAGGCCAATTCAGTAAAATTGAAGTACTTGGTCCCTTTCATCTCAATGGTAAAATTGGCCCTAATTTTCTGCATTTTGCCTATGGCCAGCTGAGAACTCTCAACCGTAGAAAAACTGTTCTTGATAGGAGATTGTTCGTAGGTGGTGCAGAATCTTTAAGAACAGTCAAACAGTGCTGAGTTTAGCTTTAAATGTCACGCACTTATCCAGCACAATCATTTTCTCCATCTGCAAGACCTTAGGCTCATATTTATTCAACTTTCCAGACTATTTGAATATTATTACCTGATATCAATGCAATGAAAAAAGCAGCTAAGCTTCTCTTTTTTCACCCCACTAGAAATTGCACTGACTGGCAGTTAAAAATAACCTAATTTATTCTGAATAAGAATAATCAGGTTTCATGCTTTCAGTAAATGAGAAACAGTGGAACCAATGTTTCATTGTAATCACCCACAATCATCATGGTGATTATGAGAAATCTAAAGGAAGAAATGTTTATTCACATGCCAAAGCGTCTTTCTAAATGACGGGCACTGTGCCAGCATTAATTAGGCTGTGTGTGTCTGTGAACGCCTGCCCTTCTGAATTATGGACGATACAACATTCATTGACATGAGGGTGGTGATCCCGTGAGGAACTGCGGCATATGGCTGTGTATTGTATGTTTATGCAATATTTTCCATTTACATGCTTTTATATTGGTTCCGGAAACATCTTGCGTCTATTTCTCCAGGGAATTATTATGCATTTAAAGGATTTCAGATCAGGATTTATGACCTTGTGCCCATAAATTACCATTTGAATATCCATTAATCAAGATAATTCATCCAGGAATAAAATTTTTGTGGTCATTCAGATACCTTCATATCTTGAACTGGCATTAATTCTTAATAAAAATATATTTTGAAGAATGTTTTGGGGTATTTGTTACTTTACATGTCAAGAGTGAGAAAAAGGGCTCAGAAAATCACCCTGGACCCCTGAAACCCTGCCCACACTCTCTTTGAACCGTTGCCCTCTGGCTGGCTCTACAGAGTACTGTGCACCAGCCAGACACAAGAACAGTTTTTCCCCCAGACCATTTCCCACCTGAACCACTTTTAAATACCACATATGCATATTGCACTCTGTATATAGGACAGTTAATCTTTCTCTAGTTTTTAATACTATTGTTATTTGGGGGAAACAAGTATTAACCATTGAACATGCCATGTTTTTTTTCTTGGGAATAATATTTCTAAAGAAGCTGTTGACATGGAACCAGGTTTTGGTAAAAACCCAAACATTCATCCGGAGCACCTGGAGGAAACCCACACGAACACAGGGAGAACATGCAAACTCCACACAGAAATTCCAACTGACCCAGCCGAGGCTCGAACCAGCAACCTTCTTGCTGTGAGGCGACAGCGCTACCCACTGAGCTGCAAAACCCAAACAATACAAAAAATAAAACAAAACAAAAAAATCTGAAAATAAGTTATGTGTAATAACAATGAAATGCAACATGAAGAAAGTACTGAACTACTGAAATGTATTTAATACACTAAATTTTATTTTATTTTTTTTGTGATGGCAGTTTAAAGACACCTCTCATACAGAGGTATCAGGTGTGATTTTTTTTTTCACAGACTTCAACAGAGTGTAAAAACCCTGATGGTGCTGTGGGTCTCATCTATCAAATCTGATCTTTAATTTGTATTTTCTATTGGATCCAAGTCAGGTGATTGGCTGGGCCATTCTACAGTTAGATTTTTTTTCACTGAAACCGTTTGGGAGTTTACTTGGCTGTGTTTTGGATCACTGTATTGCTGAAATGTCCACCCTGGTTTCATCTTTATCATCCTGCTAATGTAGATGTTGGACTGAAGCAGCTAATATTAATTTACAATGACGAAGGGCAGAGGGTTGCATAACTACATAGAGATTTTAGCTGCTGTCTGGGCTTTTACTGCCTTTCTACACCTCCCTTTCTTCATGTGTTTAATACTTTTTCCCTGTGTCATTTTATTTTATTACACAGTACTTAATTTGTAAACGAATTAGTTTTGTTTTCTTTGCATATTGGATTTCTTTGGTTGGTACCAACATCCGGTGAAAATTTCAAGTCATCGGCACCTTTAGAAATGTGTTTTCGGAGAAAAATGGTGATGTGTCCAATACTTATTTTCCCCACTGTATACATGTTGTAATTTTTCTGTTTATGTCTGCACTATGTTTGTATTTTGTTCTGTCTGTACCAAGTCCTGTCTGTACCACTAAGACAAGTGAAATTACTCAATACACCTCCTGTATTAACTCAAACTTTAAGTTAATGATTGTTTATCTCACATATCTCACTCTCCTTACAGGTGACATCTAACCGTGCAGCCCAGTTAGCTGCAGGCGACTCCTCTCAGAGCCATGGCGCTGGCCTGTCGGACTCCCAGCATTCGTCTGCAGCGTCCGGCCCGGGCCTGTACTACTCCAGCTCTACTCTGCCTGCCCAGCGCATCAGCTCGCCCCTGAACTCAATGCAGTCCACAGCGGCCAGCGGATCCCCAACCAAACTGCAGCGTCTGGGTTCAGCGTCCGATACACCTGGCTACGCAACCACCCAGCGCCTGCCCTCCTCATCCTCCTCAGCCTCCCCCAAACCTTCTCCTGGTCGGCTTGCCAAATCCTACAGCAGCAGCTCACCAATCAATGCGGTGGGCATCGGAGGATCGCCCGCTGCTCACGCTTCAGGCTCTCCTCACCGGTTAGCTTCTCCGCCCAATAACGCATCGCCAATCTATCAGCAGCTGCAGACCACAGGAGTGGCTTCATATGCCACGCTTTCACCCACCAAAAGGCTGGTGCATTCATCTGAGCAGTACAAGATATCCCACGAGCTCTACGCAACTGCCACTTTACAGAGACCGGGCAGCCTTGCTGGTGAGTACAACTCTTGACCTCTCTTTGACTCGCCAACTGGGATTTTTGTGTTGTGGTAATAACACTAAAATGGAGTGGGTGTTTCTTTTTGGATGCATCTGAAGCATGAAATATGTCCAGACATCCAAGAAAACAGTACAAGTCCATTACTTTCTGTAATCTGGGAATGATTATTTTTTTAAACACTCAGCTCAGATATTATGGTTAGAAACTTCACTTGTGAAGTTTACAGGGTTACAAAAGTTACAGGGTTACAAAGGTTACAGGTTCGAGTCTCAGTACTGGCAGGAATTATAGGTGTTTGGAGTGAATGTACTCTCTCGACCCTCAATACCAGGACTGAGGTAAAACTATTAAGAAAGGCAACAAACCCCCAACTGCTCTCTGGGCACCACAACAAAAGTGGCTGCCCACTGCTGTGTTCGCATGTTCTGTGTGAGTGAGAGTGTGTGTGCAGTTAGATGGTCAAATGCAGAGCACAAATTCAAAGAATGAGACTCCACACTTGGTCACATGTCACAACTTTCACTGTTATTCCAAAGAGCAGAGTTTGCAGATAATTTGAGGTCTGCTTGGTAGAGTGTGTGTAACGTGTTTAATTGATTTTGATCAGCTTTGAAGTAAAGGAGCATTCAGACTGACAGTGATTTGATGTGACCGGATGGCATTCATTTTATATAAGAGCTGGTTAAATGAGGCAACATATGCACAGTATTGAGTGTAACTTTATTCAAATGTGCGGTGATGCAATTTGGCAATCATGTTCTGGTGAGAACATAGGCCACTGTCTGATAGCTTTATCAGACGACAATTGAAGCGAACTAGAACTAAAACAATTCAAATGTATTATTTTGGTATTTATATGTTATCTGAAAAAAGGGTACATATGTATTAGTTTTTTTTTTTAATATTAACAGAAACTATGGAAATATTATACAATTCAAGACCTTCATCAAACTATCTAACTATAACTAGCAAAAGCCTAGCAATAAGCCTTGAAGAAAACAACCCAAAATTTATGTAAGCAACATGCCAGAAACATGGCAATTCATGAAACAAGCATGTATTAATGCATGTTAGCAAACTTTCAGCTATGGTTGCAGCTGGAAAACAACATGCTAATTATTGTTAGAAACATTAACAACATGCTAATTCATACAAGCATGTTAGCAGCAGGCCAATTAATGTTAAAACAAGACAACAATATAGTAATTCATGCTAGAACATGTTAACTCATGCTAGCAACATAATCAATGTTAAAACATGCTAATTCATGTTAGCAACTTACTAATTTATACTACAAACAAACTAGATTTGCTTGGGAAAATGCTTGTTGATGCTACATGAAATGTTAATTCACACGAGGAACATGCTAACAACATGGTCATTTTTCTTTTAGTAAAACGTGCTTATTAATGGTAGAAACTTGCTAGCAACATCCAATATGTGTTAACAACATGCTAACAACATGATAATTAATGTTGTACAATACGTTACCATGTTAGAAATAGGCTAGCAATGTGTTCATTTTTGCTAGAAGCATAATAAATTATACAAACAACTTCAAAGTTTATCAACAAACTTTACTCATCTAGATGTTTTTCTGTTTAACTCTTATTTTAAAGCAATATACATGAAAAAATGCATTACGTTCAACCTGATAACTTGTAACACTGACAAAATACTTACTAACAAACATCAAAGTCCAAACATGAGTAGCTTCTCTGTTATCAGAATTAGGTAAAAACCCATGAGACCTTGGTGAATAAACACAACTTCATGGCAAACAGGCAAATGCTGTATGATTCTCATATTAGTTTTCACATATAGAAAGCGCCCAGGGAAGCACATTTGTTTCCTATGCATGCTTTCTTTGCTGATCCCTGCATTCAGCCCCTTAAGTCTAGAGACTTCAGCTCATCCTTTGAAGGAACATCACACTTTGAAATGGAGACTCATTCTCGCTCCACAGTTAGACATCAAAGAGATGCTTTAACAATTCAATTTTTTCACTCATATACCATACAAGGCTGTTATTGTTATTACTGTTGCTATTTTTGTATTTAGCATGCTACTTTTTCCATAATACTTCCTTGTGATGAAAATAATATCAGTCAGTCTTAGGTCAAAATAGCAGTCTTTGATTAAAAGCAAAAATACTGATGCGACTGGGGCTTTTAAAGAGCAGTGGGTTTAAACTTGCCAGTGTGTTTGGTTTAATAGCTTCATTAATTGCCTTTTGATTTTCAATTTCCATTTATCAGAGTTAAGCCTTACAGAAACAATCTCCTTTTATTAATTGAGAGCATCCCATTTCACACTTTTGCATGCATTATTGTGTTGAAAGACACAGATTATTAATGCTTATCTGTTTTCTGTGATTATTGCGTTTTAACATATAGTTTATTCCTGATAGCGAATTTCAGCAGCCATTGCTCATTAATATTTTGTGGAGACTTGTGTATTTTGCATAATTAATGTAATAAGAATCTTAAAAAAACATTATTTGTATCAAATAGAAAGATTTGGAAGAAAGAAAGAACAACATTGTTGTTTTGTGTTGTCTAAAGTGTAAAAACACTTGAAATAAATGTAACCTAGAAATACAGTAAGAAATACAACAACAACAACAACAACAACAACAACAACAACAACAACAACAACAATAATAATAATAATAATAATAATAATAATAACACTTACACACAAATAGTTTACTAATTGTAAAATAAAAATAAAAACCATTATAAAAACGACAAAAATACAAAAACTTAAAGTTAAAGTTAAATGGGAACTACCAATAAAAACTCATTCAGACTATTAAAGACAACTACAATAAAATATTTTTACATTAAATAAAAGAGTTTAACAAAACAAATGTAGTCGTTTTATTTCAAAATTTCACTGTTAATGTAATATTTGTTTTTAATTGTGAGATTAAGAAAGAATTGAGAATTAATTTAGAATTATATCTATTTTTCTGTGTACACTTTTGTTTTATGCTATAAACCAGACATGCAGCTGTATTCAGAGCAGGAGCCTGTTGCTAGTCTATCTAAATCACTTGTGGACTTGTGTAAGGTATTGTTGATTACAGTTGGATATTACCTGCCACATTGTCAGGCCGTCATCAAACCTGCTGAGGGAAACATGCGCACTGTGGGAAACAGCCAAACTGTCACTCAGCCCGTGCTGAGCCATCATCGCCTCTCCCGCTTGTCTGTTTGATTAAAGTCCGGCATCCCGTGACTGTACACCTCCACCAGTACCCGACAATGGGCTATTTTTAGCATGCTGGCCATGGAGTGAAAAGTGCAAGCCCAGTCCACACACTAGAGCACTGACCGAAAGCTAATAAGATTTGAAACCAGTTACTTAGCATAGATGAGTGACTTTGTTTGTGAGGCTTCCGTGGTTTCTGAAGGGTGTTTAATGTGTTTGGCAGGGCTGTGTTTTGTGCTTTATTATTAACATGTTAGTAACATGCTAAAACACTAAAACATGTTTGTAGCTTTCTAACAACATATTAATTCATGGTTGCAACCTGATAATTCAGAAGCATGGTAACAACATGCCAATTCTTGCTAAAACATGCTAATTAATGTTAAAAGCAAACTATTCATGTTTGCAAAATGATTATTTATGCAAAAATCAAATCCAGTCCGACTGACCAAAATGCTAATTATTGTTAGCAACATACTAATTCATGGTACAGACATGCCAGAAGTGCACCAATTTCTGTTAGAAACATGCTAACAAAATATTAATAAACATATGCCAATTCATGCTACAAACAGCTATTCATGCTTGAAACATGTTAATTTATAACAACATGCTAATGAATGCTAAATGTAAATTCATGTTAAATACAGTAACATCATGCTACCTAATGGAAGAAACATGCTAGTTTATGCAAGTAACATGTTAGAAACATGGCAATTATTTTAAGAAACTTCAAAAGTGCAAGCAATGGTATACTGTTTTTCCTGTATACTGGAAAAAGTGTATACCATGCAAGCAACATGCTAGCAACGTCAATTATTGTTAGATTGCAGCATGCTAATTAGTTAGCAGAATGTTGATTAATGTTAAAAGCATGCTAAAATGTATGCTCACAACCTACTAGTTCAATTTAGAAACATGCTAGCTATTCATGCTAGAAGCCTGCTAATGGAGCCTAGTTTATCTGTTGGTACACTGACCAAAGGCTGATTGAATTGACAGACAATAAGTAGCTTAGATGGGAGATTTTGTTTGTAATTCTTCTTTGGGTTTTGAAGGGTGTTTAATGTGTTTAGTGAGGCTGTCTTTTGTGATGTAATATTTGGTGGGATTGCTGTCGAGGGGCTGATGATGTGTGTCATTACAGCCGCAGGCCGTGTGGGCTGTGAGGACAGCAGAGTTGGACTTGTAAGACTGAAAAAGGTGGACTTAAGCACTTGTGATTTTTCTGCACAAGGTTCCAACACTAGCCCAGAAATAAGGTGAAAAGTGCTGTGCAGTAATGGAGAATCAGGGTAAACAGCACTGAAACATGGTGTTTACTGGAAAAACTGTATTTTCTGGTCTGCTTTGAGTGGTTCAAATGACTCCTGAATGAGCTTCTTACTTCACATGAGCTACAGAATGAAAGTGCTATTGAAGTACAGGCCTGTTTATAGCAAAACTAATTGTAAAGGTAGATTTTTTTTTCTTTATGAAGGTAGAGATGATATACTCTGTACTTTACACTTGTTGAGTAGAGGAAATGCAGCTTTCAAGCTTTATTATGAGCTTAGTTTACATTAGATGGAAATTTTTTAAGACAACACACAGTAAGAGCAATAAGCTAAGGCACCATAAAATCATTTGATGAAGTCAGTTTTCTTTGTGTACTGACTGATTTACACATTTATATTTATATAGGTAGTATGACCTATTTATAATAACATACCAAAAGGATTTAACTGTCATATTATTAAGAATAAAATTATTATACCAAATTAAGTTATTAGGGGGATTTGTGTTCGCCAATCAGTGTACAGTGCCAGCTTAATTGTACAGTCATCTGTATTGATATTTATATTAAAAATATCCAATCAGATTTTTATAAGTGAGATTAAATAATTGACATGTTTAGCCTGAGAGCATCAGTTGGTGGTACTACATTAGATCCTGCACTCAAATCTTTACACTTCATGATAGCAAACACATAATTCAGACACCCGAAGCACAATTAACACTTTGCCTGTTATTAGACACTGAAGAGGTGCTTGTCTGATTTGTTGTGAATGTGTACCAGATGCACAAACCTGTTTATTCAGCCAGCTGTATCACAGGAGAGTGGATTTCTCTTTTAGATCTAATGTTTCATCATTAGCCGGGTAGGAAATGTGAGGGGTGGTTACTCTCTGGAAATGGTCTCGTTTCTCTCGTGAGTGACTTTTGCGCCTGCCGTTCTTGCATTAACCCACCAGAGGCCGCTGTTGACTGACTGACTGAACGTCTGACTGACCGATCGACTGATCCACCCTCCTCCTTCTCTTAACCCAACCAATTTTATTGATTGACCCGCCCACCCACTTCCCTAACGCCAACCAACAATTTTCAAAAGCAATCTAGGAAAAAGAAAAACCCTCGTCTGATTTTTACCACGTTTTCAGAATTTACCACATTCTCACCCTGTTATTTACTTGTTTATTTAATTTTTTTAAATTCTGTTTTTGTCTTACCTGCTTTCTGGAACCGTTCTTCTCCGGACTCGAACCCCGTCGTCGTGGTCAACTCCTCTCTGCGTCTCAAGTCCGCCGACGTACATGGTGAGCTAACGGGACAAACTGGTTACAGTGGGAAAGCCGTCCATACGGAGGCAAGCGGCCAGCTGGTAAACGCGAAAAGAAACGGCGTCATACCGCCCCGTAGCTTTTGTTTAAAAAAATAAATGTAGCCATACGTACCTCGGGCCACATAATTCGCGATCTCCAGAAACGTGTACAGTGCTACGTTTTCAGAATGAGCCTGTGTTGCACATATTGGTACCTAAAAACCGATGTCTTAATTTTTGATTGCGACAATTGTATAATTTATTGCATGGGTGTAAAAAGTATGCGTACATGGTGATGGCTAGTGTAATGCACTATGCTACAATTTTAGTTTCACTAGACGGGTCTAAAGAATCTGTAAGCAAAACACATAGGAAATCAGTAGGAAATATGCGTAGATTTTGTTTTAATTTTCAGTCCTTTTGAACTGAATATTAAACAGAAATTGAACCAAGGATATCATTACTTAATACGCAACAATGGTGTGCAGTTCGCTGACATATATGCCAATATGAAGCACCGATTTAAACCAAATCTCATTACTTTTTAATTCCAACAAGCAGTCCAATTCCTATGTCAGGGTCTGCTGTTTCATTTTTGCATGTAAATGTACTGTAGTTAATAATGCCTTTTTGTTTACTGATTTTCCATAATATATATGAGGAGGAAAACTGGAAGCATTTTTATTTTTGGAAACCTTAAAAAAATACAAACGATCAGCCAGTCTTGGGAAATAAGAATCGTTTGCCATGTCAAGTCAGTAAACAAGTTCAAATATCTCTTTTAGATTCCTCTTTAAGTGCCTCAAGCAAAACTCTTAAAGAGTTTATGAACCTCCCATACTAAGAGTCTGGCATTTAGTTAGTCTTGAAGAATGCTCATTGTCACCGATGTAAACGTGACAGCTTTCTTCAATTTCAGATAGACTGTTAAATAACAGGTACATCTCTTAGAATTCAGGTCAAATTCATCCAATTAGTCGATGACTTTAAATCTGTGGAAGTGTTTCCAAAATCATTTGCTGTATATACATCAGACATTTAGCTAACCGTCCTTGGCATGAAGTCTGAGGCATTTCACTCTAACACCAGCGGGAATGGTTTTTCTAGTTTATATAGGAGTCTGTGCGGGAGCCACTGATCTGTCAGTCCAAATCCTCCAGCTGGACAAAGAGTTTAGCCACCAAATTACCTGTGATTCTCCTGCAGTGAGACGTGCTGCTGTGCTACAGACACTTGTAATCTCTTGGCAACATCTTTGGCCTGTCTGCTGTCCGCTCAGTGTCTCTCTGTTCCTACACGTCTCTTCTTGTCCTCCTGTTTGTCTGTCAGTCCATCTTTCTGCCCGGTTAGCCATCTGTCTATTTCTCAGGCTTCCCATGTCTTTCAGCACTTACTCTGTTAAAGACACCAACATATGTTGTGTTTCGGATGCTGATGGAGTTTTAAACAGCTCAAGCAGCAAGACATTGTTTTGACTTCAGTTTTGTCAAAAGACCAGCAATCAGACCAGCAACAAATAAGCCTGAACCAACATAACACTTGACCAAAGTGTTTTACAGTTGCTGTATGTAAGTGTTTGACTCTTATAAAGCATAAAAATACCATAATATGTTTGCAGATAATTAAGAAATATGCCAAGTAAACATTCTTGTTTATCTGAAAAACAAATCAGTTATTCTGCTTTGAAAATGTGTTTTCTGTGCTGGAACTTGTTTTGGTTATTTTAACCTGCCCAATGCCAGTTAAGCCAATTATATTTCAGCACCCCAGGTTGCCTTGATGGAAAACTTCGTATTTCATTTATTCATTCTCTCAAAGCATGCGCTCGTGACTAAAATGCGTCCTCTGGTGGACAGTAGCAGACTCCAAAATGGGAAGCATATTCAGAGTTCCACATGAGGTTATTAATTAGCAAATAATACAAATATTACGAACATAAACATAAGGTGAGCAGGTTACATTGTAACCCTGTGTCATAACAACACGCTACGTCATGAGTTATGCAGTGATAATGATTTTGGCTGTTTTCACCAGACAAAACACGACAGAAATTTAAATACAGCCATTCAGACGCACAGAATATTAACTCACTCACAAAATGGTAAGGTTTGTATTCTAATTAATACATATTAAACCTTTTTAACATTATTAAATGTACATGCTGATTCACTATGTGGTGGTTTGCATTATTCACAGTTCTAAAGTTTAATTTCTGGGGTGTACTATCTGCTGCTGCTTTCAGTAGTATGGCAATAAACGTAACGTAAAATGGCATTCAAACTCACATTGTTAGCATTCAACACTGAATAAAGCACATGAGGTGTACCTGAGGTGAGCATTGTCATTGTAACCTGTTGTTCAGCTGCAATAAATAGAAGCGGTTTCTAATATATTAATTCGAGGAGTTTGGTTAGAACAAAAACTTCTTTTAACATGGAGAAAATTCCTTCTATCGGGTGCTGTTGCTTTTATTTAGAACATGATTTACATCAGCCTTTAGACTCGACTCGCTTCTTTTGGTCCTCAATCTGGCAACCTGCGCTTGCGTTTGTTTTGATCCAGGAATGCAATGCCTATTCATCCAATGGGCGTCAAACTTTCATACTGCACCTTTAAGTAATCCTTACCTTAACCAAACCCCCAAATATTATATATACTGTATTCCTAGTGTATCTTACTTTAATATCATTTAATAAAACTTTTTTATCAGGGGTTGCCACAGCAAAAGGATCCCAATAGCTTTTGAACCTCTGGTGCTGGGAAACACTCTCTAAGTTAAACATAAAGAGGACACATCACAAATTAGATTTCAATAAAGATATATAAGCATTTAAATGTAACCAATAATGTCTAGGGGAAAAGGAAAAGCAAATCAAATAACTGTTGGGTTTATGGAGTTGTGACAACAAAATTGGGAGCCAAAATCTCAAAACCCATTCTTCAAACAAGAAAATGAGAGAGAGAGACAAAGTCCATGAGCCTCATATATCAAGTGTCACAGTGGCAGCCCAAGATCATCACCGGAGTCCCACCCACCAAGGAGAAACCACTGGCTGCATCCGAAATCACCTACTATATTCTCTTCTCTCTTATGCACCTGACACTTTATCTAAACTCCACCTTACAAGGACTCAATGTTTACTATAAATGTACCACAATCATGTTGCACTACTTGCTTCAACCTTAAATACCTCTTGCACAATATTAGACCTTAAATACCCTTTTTTGCACAATATCCTGCACAACATTGTTCAGTCTCATGTAAAAAGTACTTATATAGCCTGTCTTATGTGTATAGTTTAAGTATTGTATTCTATTTTATAATATATGTTAGTTATGCATTTTTTTGTTTATAATAGCTCTTATGTCCAGTGTTGTGTTTGTATTTATGATTAATCCATCTAGCACCGTTGTCCTGCGAGACACGACATTTCGTTCCTCTGTATGTCCACACATGTAGTGGAATGACAATAAAGCACGACTTGACTTGAATTGACTTGACTTGACTAAGTAGGTACTGCATTTAAATTTAAATTTACTACTCGACCGTTAGATAAGTATGTTCTATACAGTATGAATGTAAGAGGTACGAATGGAACTCGGACATACTACATTCGCCATTTTGTCATGATCATGTAACCTACCCGAGTCAGTTGCGCCGCTTCGTGAATTTTTACAAACTAATTCAGAGAGGAGCATGTGATATGATTGATCACGGCTGGTCCCTCATCTGTAATCAACAATAATCCAATCAGATTGATCCAAGCCTACAATAAATAGACCAATTTTGCCCTACTGCCTTATCTTCGTTTTGGAAGAATCCCCCTTGCACCCCATCTCCTTCTTTTCCTCCTTTTACCAGGGGGAGCTCTCGAGACCTACCTGATCTCGGACCCCCTTATATGCTTATTGATTAGGTGGGAGACCTGGGAACAATTATCTCCAAGCTCAGGGTTCTCTCCCGGGACAGCATGCCAAACCTGCTAATAGCATCAAGCAATATCTGAAAAGTATGAACTCTTGAAACTCCCATTCATGAATTCTCTCGCGGTGCATCATGGCATAGCATACTATTCAGCTCGCATACTGTTTTTAGTGTACTATATAGTATACATATTGCTAAATTGAATATTATATATAGTATACATATTGCTAAAAGGAATATTCTCCATGTTAAAGGAGTTTTTGTTTTAACCAACACCTCGAATTAATATATTAGAAACGGCTTCTATTTATTGCAGCTGAACAACAGGATACACTGACAATGCTCACTTTAGGTACACCTCATGTGCTTTATTCAATGTTGAATGCTAACAATATGACTTTGAATGCCATTTTACATTACGTTTATTGCCATACTACTGAAAGCAGCAGCAGATAGTTTACCTTAGATCTTGAAAATAAAATAAACCATTTGAAATTGAACTTTAGAACTGTGAATAATTATTATGCTGAATCCCATATCAGGGATTCAGCATAATAATTAATAATGTTAAAGAGGTTTATTATGTATTAATTAGATTACAAACCTTACTGTTTCATTCGTAAGTGTATATTTTGTGCTACTGAATGGCTGTATTTAAATTTCTGTCGTGTTTTGTCTAGTGCAAACAGCCAAATTGCTTATCACTGCAAATCTCATCACGTAGCGTGTTGTTAGGACACGGGGTTACAATGTAACCTGCTCACATAATGTTTTCATTTGTAATATTTAGATTGTTTGCTAATTAATAACCTCATGCGAAACTAAATCTGGTTCTCATTTCAGAGTCTGCTACTGTCCACCGGAGGCCGCATTTCGACGATGAGCGCATGCTTTGAGAGCCTTTCTGAATGATTAAATGAAATACAGTTTTTCATCAAGGCAATCTGGGGTGCTAAAATATAATTGGCTAAACTGCCATTGGGCAGGTTAAAAAAGCCAATACAAAGAAAGCATTCCAGCACGTACCTTGCATTTTCAAAGCAGAATAACCGACTTCAGCATTGTTTATCAGATAAACAAGAATGTTCACGTGGCATGTTTCTTAAATATCTGCAAACATATTATGGTATTTTTATGCTTTAGAAGAGTCAAAAACGTACATACAGCACCTTTTATAGAAACTTTCTGTTAACCAGTAAACATTTTTACCATTTGTTTAATGTTGAAATTACAGCCAATGTTTACAGTGCATGATAGTTATCACAAAGTTAATTGTTTATATTTATTAATGTCGAATATTATTCTCAATATTAATACATTTTTCAGCATTTTAAAGTTTTACATAAACCATAACATTTTTTTTCACAGTTATGGAAGTACAAATCCTGTGGTTTGCATTTCTTACTGTAAATGGAGTGTTTAAAAAATCTCTTTGAATTAAAAAACACTTTTTCACACAAATCTCCAAGCAACCTCTTGTTCCTTATAGCAGCTCCCTGGACAGCAGCTTAAAAACCTCTGGTCTTTCCATCAGATGTTGGTGTTATCTTCACAAGCTCATGTCTCATTCTCTGAATCGCATTCATCTTTTCTACCTGGTCAGAAGAAAACACAGCTTCTCAGATGATAAAGCAGAGAAATAGAGGGAGAGGTTTTAGCATTTGCGGATGCATCCCGCTGGATCTCCACTAATCAGGTTAGGGATGAGGGCGTTTGCCTGCCGGACACTGATAAGGTGATTACACACAACACCCTCTGTATCTACAGCTGCTGCTTTTCTCAACACTTTCACAATGATGTTGAGTGAAGCAGCAGAGCAGATCAGACGTGCGGCAGTCTGAAGATTAACGTGTGTGTGTGTGTGTGTGTGCGTGTGCGTGTGCGTGTGCGTGTGCGTGTGTGTGTGTTCAGTTCATGCTGTCTTGAAAATTTTGCTCTGTTCTGCGGATTTTGTGATCCACAGTATTGGGGGTGTTTCAATTGATCAACTACTGTGTAGAACATGTGTAAAACACTCATTTAAAGTATTGTCTAAAGTCTAAAGCCTAATGTATTGTCATCAAAATTAAAATTGTGCTCGGTAATGATTCATGGTGTGATCCAATTGTATTTTAATAGCTCCCAGCTTTAGTCATCGGTGAACATTTGTTTATTTAAAAAAAATGTAGGCCAATGTAGTGTGTTAATAGTTCTATTATTCAATTTCAATAAGACTTACTGTACAGTGATTCTGATCCTTGAGAAACAGTTTCACATTTCAAAAGAGGACAAAATAATTCTTATAATCTTAGCAGATAAAGCTATATTATAAAATAAGGCTACATATTGACCCTATGATTGATGATCTGACTTTTTATTGGCTGATACTTCCAAAAATCCTGAAAGCTGTGAAGATCGTGTGTTTGTGTGTGTATGTGTTTATTTGTGTGTGTGTGTTTGTGTGTGTGTGTGTGTTCGTGTGTGTGTGTGTGTGTGTGTGTGTGTGTGCGTGTGCGTGTGCGTGCACGCGTGTGTGTGTGAGGCATCCCTGAAAGCTGCTGCAAAGCCTGAGTATAAAGTGTGCGGATCAATGCGAGTGTGTGAGTGAATGTTGAGTTAGCATTTGAATTCCTCAGTGTATATGGTTCATAAATATCATCTTCAGCGTCTTCTTATTGCTCTCTGGAGATCCCAGCATGCACTTTTGATGGAGAAGTGTGGGATTACCAGGACAGTGCCTGTAAAATCATATCAGTATACTGCAAATTTTTTTTTTTTGGTCCTCAGTGTATTGTTACAGCATCTGTATTCTGATGCTACATGCAGCAAGGTTTAATTTATTTCTTTTGAAAAAAGCATGCAATACATAAGTGTTTAACAAATACTGTAAATGTATAGTAAAAACATATATGTATTTTTAGTTTTTAATAATTAGTCACAATTACAATATCTATCTATCTATCTATCTATCTATCTATCTATCTATCTATCTATCTATCTATCTATCTATCTATCTATCTATCTATCTATCTATCTATCTATCTAATCATAAATTATAGTTAAACACCTATATAAGTTTTTTAAAAAGATCAAATTATTTTATACAATTCATTTAATGATTTTCTATACATTTTATTTATCTGAAATATTATGACTTTTTATTCTTTTTTTCATGTAAATCGCTTTGACACAATTCAGATTAAATAAAAAGTGCTATAGAAATTAAGATGACTTGACAAAATGATTCGTTTATTATAAAAACGACACATTTGCTGTAAAAACTTATTTAATATGTACTTTATGCTGCATATCCACAGACCGGCCATCTTCATGTTGTTCCTAAGATTCATAAGCATCTTTTTCACACACTTCTGGATCCTCTCTGGAGGTCAAGGAAGTAAATATCGACTAATCTGCTCTCTGCTGTGATTGACAGCTCTACTCTGATAGCCAGCAGCTCAAGCACATTTTGGAATCATCATAATGATGTTCTTCCCCTTTCAGTGGTGTTGTTCCCATTCATAAGGGACTCGGTTTGCCAGGTTTTTCACATCGTTAACACTAACAGAACAACGTGTTTTGTGCCTCTCACAGGATCTCGAGGTTCATACAGTAATCAGCACGCACATCTGGGGCCCGAGCTGAGGCCCCTCCAGTCTCCCGAGCATCACATCGAGCCCATATATGAGGACAGAGTCTACCAGAAAGTCCCCATGAGGAGTCTGAGCCAGAGCCAGGGAGAAACACTCCCTCCGGCCCATACAGGAACATACAGGAATAACACAGGTACCCCTTTCATAAGTTCCAGCATGACACTTTAGTTTTAGAAGCTAAGCAGCTAAATATTGCCTATTTGGCAACTGTTTTACTGTATGATAGTAAAATTACAGTAATATCCTGATGTAAACTATTAGACTTTTGTCATGTCGCACAATTTTGAATTTAAGATATTGACTGAATTATTTAACGTTTTATATAACTGAATTGATGCAACAAGTTTATATATTTATTTTATTATTATTATTATTATTATTTTATTTTTATTTTTTTTTATTTACTTATTTGTGTTTTCATAATGGCGACACGGTGGCTCAGTGGTTATCACTGTCGCCTCAGAGCAAGAAGGTCACTGGTTCAAGTTCATTCGGCTGTGGTGACTCCTGATAAATAAAGGGACTATAAAGGGACATTATACATTTTATGCATTATAAAATACAAATGTTTCTTTAAAATATTTCAAATTTATTAAAATTGTTGTGTTACTGTCCTTGTTTCCTTTTCATGACGTTAAATTCATGACATTTCTTTACACATTTAACTCATAAAATAACATTTCTATTAATAATTGTAATGGTCAGTGTGTTTGGTTGTGTATGCCCTGAATGGGACCATTTTAAAAATAAAGATTCTCTCATGATTTGCTCTCCTTCCTCTTGTTCCAAACCTGTTTGAGTTTCTTTCTTCTGTGGAGCACAAAAGAAGATATTTTGAAGAATGTTGAAATCGGAAGCCATAGTATTCTTTTTTTTCTTACTATGGATGGCAATAAGCTCACCAATACGCTGATATAACTAAGATAACAACAGTTAGCTTACTGAAATAATCCACTGTCTGGTTTACATGTAAAACAATAACCCAGCTCTTCAAGTAAACTATGTTCACCATAAAATAAATCAGTTTGTTTCTCAGTTGTGATGTCAAAACCTAATAATTTGCATATCTAACTCAGTTTTCATGTTAAAGAAATGAAATTGACAGCTCATATAGCATATTATCAGCATTGTTGTTGTTGTTTTTTTCAGATTTTATGCAGCATTTTGATTGCACCACCTCTGCTCAACCTGCACAACATGAGAACTTATTTTTTTTATAATTATTTGGGTCATAAAAGTTTATGTTGTATATCTTTTGCTATACACGCAAGGACACATTTGCGTCACATCACACATGCATACTTCAATAAACCAAAAGAATTGTGAACAGCCCTACAAAATGTTAACAAATGATGGGGCGTTGAACACCCTAATAACGCAAACTATGGCAGCTGAGAAGCCTATTATTTCTGGTGTTTTTTTTCTTTTTGTTATAAATACATGTTTAACACTGCAAAAAATACTCTACGTTACAGTCAATGCCCTTACCACTTAGAATAAAAGAGAACATCCAAATCAAGTGAAGAGAATTATTTTGATCCAACATTTGCCTCTCTAAAAATATAAACATTTTCTACTTACCTCCAAGACTGTGTTAGGATCTACATGACACTATTTTTATTGTGAGGATTAGGCTAATCATTATTACTCATCACTGTTGTTGTACAGTAATGTCATATTTTCTATTATATAATCAGAGGACTATAGAAAAGTTTATGAAAGGGTTAGTCTGAAATGAGGATATGAACCATTAGATGTTGCTATATTACTACATGACATTTAGACAGTTTAACGTCTAAAAATAGTTCTAGATCTACATTTGCTGATGTTATTTCAGTTATTTCGCCTTTAATTTATAAATGTGCAAACAATATAATTGCTCTTGCTCCCATTGTGCGAGCTGTCTCTTTAATTGTGTGTTTTATATACATGTCGCTGCTGACTGGTCTGAGAGAAAACATATCTCAAACCCTGTTGCATTCAACATTATGTGCCATTTTGAGCTTGAACGTGCCTCAGGTTAATATGTTCAAAAGCTGGGTGAAATCAGCATAAGGGACAAAAATCTAGCTGTGAAGATCAGCTTACTTCATATAAGCCATTTATGACCTTACTCTGATAAAGGAAAATGAGTTAACACATTTACATGACCACATGCATTGTCGGCATACTGAGCATGCATAATCGGGTTAAGAACGTGCATGTAAATACACCCAATGGCTACCAGTTTCCAACATTCTTCAAAATGTCTTCTTTTGTGCTAGATAACAAAAAAAGAGAGAAGGTTTGGAATCACTTGAGGGTAAATAAATGGTGAGTACATTTTCATTTTTGGGGGAACTATCGCTTGAAGTGTGTTAATCCCCAAGTTACCAACCTCCAGGATTTCTGCAAGAGAGCCAAATCCTTAGAGAGCATTTATCCAGATCGGACACGGTTGTTGCTCTCAGCCAAGTGGCGACCTCATTAGAATTAATCTGAGTTAGAGCACACCGCACAGTCTGTGTTTATAAATGTGTGTGTGGGTTTAACTTAGATGGTTTCACTTGTCTTGCCGTATCATACTGAAACACCTCAGCAGTCTTTTTCAATTAGCTTATTGTTCCTCTTATCTTGATTTTTAGTTCAGGTGTAGCATGTTAATCTGATCCGCCTCGCCTGTTTTGATGACGTTGTTTTTAGTTCTCATAGAGAAAGAGTGGTCGTGTGAATTAGTGGTTGGAATCATATTGCATTTTACTCATTTAGATGTTTGATTGAAAATGTACTTTTTGTTTTTGATCCAGTAAATGGTATGTCGTGATTTATTATTTATTTATGTAGTTTATTAAATTATTGCAACAACTGCCAATCATTTGATAGTATTCATTAATATTGAATAATAATTATATTCATTAATGTTATACTTAATTAATCAAATATGTTTAATTTAAGACTTTTTTTACATTTTTAATTTCACCTTATTTTAAGGTACAATTCTCGCTATTAACAAACCATTACTATGAATTTTAGCTCAATAAACTCCTAATTTGCTGTGTAGTAATATTTATAAGGTAGTAGTTGTGTTTAGGTATTAAAGTCCTCATGAACCAGAAGGTGTGGCATTTTTTGTTTTTTCGTATTGTGATGCAGTTTCTAGCAAAACTGAATATTAAATGAGCAAATAGTGGGCGTGGCTTGTTTTTTCTACTGCAAGCTTATTGGATGTAGTAAAGTAGGACTTCGGGAGAGTTATTACAACCTAACACCCACCATTTCTGTTTGTTGTCATAGCGCGGCCAAAACTGACAATTCTAGGGCCGTGGTTAAGTATGTTAGCCATGCCATGCCCAATACCTCAGACGAAATCTGAGAATTTAACTAAAACAAACAGGAAGTGCATTTTCAGATTTCAATTAAAGATTACAAGGGCAAACAATTTATTTTTTCTTAATGACATGCACAGATGAATTCATTCATTTTCCTTTGGCTTAGTCCCTTATTTATCAGGAGTCGCCACAGCAGAACAGATCGCCAACTATTCCAGCATATGTTTTTCAGGCAGTGGATGCACTTCCAGCAGAAACCCAGTACTGGGAAACACTTATACACCCATTCACACACACACTCATACAATTTTGTTTACCCAATTCACCTATAGCGCATGTCTTTGGACTGTGGGGAAACCGGAACACCCGGAGGAAACCCACGCGAACATGGGGAGAACATGCAAACTCCACACAGAAATGCCTGCTGACCACCATGCTATCCTCCAACCCCACCCCCCAACAGATAAATTGTTCACCACAAAACTAGCAATGTGAGCTAACAAAATCAATATGGTCAGTTTTGATTTCCTGTCTACTTTTAAGTATGATTAGGGATGTAGAATAAAATCTTCCTTTAAAAGTACAAATAAACAGCCAGTGTCTTAAAATATGCAGGTAATAATACAGTAGTTAAAGTGCTACCAAACTTTTTTATAGTATGTAAATACCCTACAAGATTCTATTTCCTATTTTGTCATTTTTATGGCATTTGCTTGGTTTCAAGGACCATGAGGTGATTTGGAATTAAATATCAAGATCTTTTAGTGACAGTTATCCAATCAGAATCAAGAAATACTCCACAAAATACTCTCACCTGACATAGTTGTGCACATACAATCTGTACGGTGTGTCTTAATTGGGGTCTGCTGTGGTAATTTCCTCTGCTTGCTGCAGTCTTCCAGTGACCTTTGAGAAATGGAGCTTGTAATGTTCCTCTGGGACTTTATTCCTTCTCAAAACTGTTGCCTCTGCCTAATGGTATGGCAGCATCAGCAGACTGGTGAAAATTACGCTTTGTCTCTTCTGGCTCTCACATATCACAGGCCTTTTATTTTCTCACCCTCAAGATGTTCCCGTGCTTTAAAAAGAAAAAGAAGAGCCTTGGCTTGCTTAGATAAACACAACAGAACAAGGGCAGTTTTGTCTCTTTTTTTCCTTATTGAATGGTTCTAAAATACAATTAAACAGGTAAATGAAGCAATTAAATGTGTGTCATTGCAGTGGTTTTCTGTCTGAAGCTAAAGGTCAACATAGCTATAGTGGTAAAGTCTGTCTGCTATGCATCAAATTAAAGCTGTTTTAAAGAACTGAATTAAAGGCATTATATAATCCTGCTATTAAGAATTCAGTTTCATAATGCATAAGTTTGCAGTATTGAGTCATTTTGTTACAGCTGTGTTGCACTCATTACTGTGTGTGTTGCTAAGTTAAGCTATGTATCTTTAGACCTTAAAGGGACCATCATATTTATATATATGGGTCAGTTGTCATTTCTGTGTGTAGTTTGCATGTTCTCCCTGTGTTTGTGTGGGTTTCCTCCAGGTGCTCCCCCACAGTCCAAAGACATGCGCTATAGGTGAATTGAATAAAATAAAATTGTCCGTAGTGTATGAGTGTGTATGGGTGTTTGCCAGTACTGGGTTGCAGCTGTAAGGGCATCCGCTGTGTAAATCATATGCTGGATAAGTTTGCAGTTCATTCCGCTGTGCTGGCAGCTAGCTCTCTGCAACTCTCACATGGTCGCCCACTGAAGCTAAGCAGGGCTGTGCCTGGTCAGTACCTATATGGGAGACCACATGGGAAAGCTAAGTTGCTGCCAGAAGTGGTGTTAGTAAGGCCAGCAGGGGGCGCTCAACCTGCAGTCTGTGTGGGTCCTAACACCCCAGTATAGTGAAGGGGACTCAGTGCTCAGTGAGCGCTGTCTTTCGGATGAGACAAAAGGCCTGATTTTTAAGCATTTAAAGGGGTAGTTCACCAAAAAATTTAAATGTACTCACTATTTGCTCACCCAGTTTTGTGTTTCTCTTCAGTGATTCTGCTTGTTTACAGCAGGTGTTCATCATTAATGCTAATTAGTGTCTAACACTGACAGTGTTCATTTAACAAATTTGAACACTGGATGATTAGCTGTGTACCAAAAATGTACCACTGTTCCAAACTAAAATATAAATAGTGGGATAAAACAATTATTAATTATTATGTAATTGTAAATAATTTAGTTAGAAAAATAAACAGCATGAATTAAAATTTTGATGTAGATCACAACTCAAATGCAAATCTCTGATGTCATTGCTGGCAGTTTAATTTACTTGCCAGTGGGACATTAAACTTCAATAAAAGATTAAAGTAAAATAAAAAAAATTTTGGCACCCTTTTTTAATGGTACCTAGCACAACAGTGCGGTATCAAAGGAGAGGAGCTAGACTCTCTGCTTAATGCCATTGGTTTAGAGAGAAACACCACCAGTACATGCAACAGGACAAGGGACCAACAACACAACAAACACAAACCAAACAAAGCATTGTAAGAGTTTACTGCATTTCATTGCCTACTGCATTTCGCTGCCTTGTACTTGTACATGTGTAATGACAATAAAGTTGAATCTAATCTAAAGTTGAATCGGAAAAAAAGAAATACCATGACGATGCACTGCAATGAACCATGCTCAAACTAAGCTTGTCGTCTTCTTGTGACAAAGAGCCACAAATAAGAACAGGATCTGCTGTATGTCCTCTATTGTTGTTTATGAGCTTCCCACGTTTTTACATTTAAAATAATGAACTGGAGTTTTCGACTGAGTGTGATATATAAACGGACCATATGGCTTTCTTTTTGGTGTGAAAATTACATTGATCGCAACCTTTGATTGTCTAACTTCATTGCATAGGATACAGCATAAACACCCCTCACTATTGCATATTATTTTTCACTATTGCAAAAGTGCAGTATGCATTTTGACAACAACATCCATATAAAAACACAGTTCACAAACAAAGCATTATGAAACTAATAACTTACATATTTAACACAGCTGCTGTCAGATCCAGTCCAGCTGACTGTTTGTCTCTCCACCACACTCTGCCTCGATTACAGTCTGCAGTCAAATGCTCTGAAAAAAGCATGCAACCCTCCAAAATAATCTGTGACACCTTTAAAAATAGACCATCCACTTAGTTCTGACACTGAAATCCTCCTGAAGTCAGTACAAAGACACAAACGAGCTGTTAAAAGTGGATGCATCAAAGCGAAATTTCTCTTGCTCTTTATTTCGTCCAGTTTGTCAACAGACTCAAGTGTGTGTAGCGAATGTAAAACAATACATGCCTATGGTATCCAGCAAGGATTATATACAGCTCAAATTCATTCTGAATGGCAGTGGGTGGATTCTATGCTCTGTAGGTGGAGACTATATACTGCAGCACCTCGCTAGACAACAAGTTGCTTTTACAGCTTGATTAAATGCAGTTTTGTTTATAGCGTTTTAAGAGTTTAAACTTGCAGGATGCTTCAATAAAACAAAGATTTCTTATATGTCACAAGATCTAAGCAACTTTGATTTCAGATGTCATGACCCCTTTAACGCGATCAAGGTCGACTCGCCGATGAAACACCTGAAAGTGCGCGGCAGTTTATGAGGAGTCTCTAATGAGGCCGTATGTCGTCTCGTGTTTGATGTCACATCATTGCTCACTCTGTCTGCGAGTTCATTGACCTTACTTTTCTTGCTGTCTCTGTTCTTCCCATTGCGTTTCTTCCCCTCGCTAAGTGGCTCATTAGATGCGCAGATGAAGTACAGGGCTAATGACGACATTAGAGGCCGTCACAGATACGCCGCTAACATGTAGCAGCTGTGTTCTTCTATTACACCTCTGTCATTCACTGTGGTAGAGATAAAGAGAAAGATTTATGGCCACGTTTTATTTTTATTTAATTATTTATTTCGGTTGGGACAGATGATATTGTTTGGGAGACTGTCCTGCCTGGGATCCCCAGGTGGAAATGACTGGAGCAATTTAGGGCAGTTCAGGGCCAGTGCCATCAAACGTAGATTAGAGAGACTGAGAGGTCGACCGTTGGGCACTTTTATCCTCACAAATGCATTTGTGAAGAAAAGAAAGGAGTGCTGTGGTCTTGGCACAGTGCCTAGCATGATGTCTTTTGTGCAAATGATGAAGGCATGGGCTTAACAAAATGCCATGAAAAAAACAATTGAAAGGAGTTTTCAGAATTCATAGAGAGAAAGCAGGTCAAATATTTGCAGAGAATAACAGTATGGAGAAAGGCTTTTTCTGATGACTTACAAAAAGTCGAAATATTCACACAATAATAATAATAATAATAATAATACAGGTGGTTCATTCCGCTGTGGTGATCCCTGATAAATAAGAGACTAAGCCGAAGGAACATGAATGAATAATAATACATTTTAAAGCTAATAAAAAAAGACAATTAAATAAAATATGTTTGCATAGTGTTTTGTATCCTAAACCTTGTATTTACATTTAAATAACAACTTTTAAATATATATATTTTTTTACCAAGTAGCAAAAAATTATGTTTGTTTTGTGGTTTAGGTTTAAGTTTATTTGACTATAACAAGCCTGGCTCTAATTAGATTGTTATTTGGAATAATAAGAAGTACACATATAGGGCCCTGTCACACACCCAGCACAATGCAGCGGCAGGAGCGACGCAAGTGTTTTTTCATGTTCAGGAGCACGTTAAATAACCAATACCTTTGCACCTATTTATGCGCCCATGGACATGCTGGTCTGAAAAGGATATGGATTAAGGCACAGTGTTGTATTTTGAACAACTGAAATAGATCGCATCATTAACCAACTAAAAGCTTGTGCAAAGTCAACAGTGCAGTAAATTTTTTTTTTACTTTTTTTTTAATTTAATGAGCACATTAGTGTTATGCACTTGCAGACGAGCCCACAACGGGTGTACATGTTGCTTATTACACACACAGGGACACAGACACATCTTTACATATGAAAAATTAAAGGATTAAATTGAGATTATTGTCTTCATACACTACCAAAGGTCAAAGGTTTGGGGTCTGTACGATTTTCAAATGTTTTAAAATAAGCTTATCCTGCTCACCAAGGCTGCATTTGTTTAATCAAAAACACAGCACAAATTGAAAAAATGTGAAATGTTATTGCACTATAAAAAAACTGTTCAAAAGTAGTTTATAATTTAATTTAATAATTTATTCCAGTGATTTTAAAGATGAAATTTCAGCTTCATTACTTCTGTGTGTGTATGCAGAGTCACAAGATCCTTTAGAAATCACTCTAATATTCATTATTATTATTATTATTATTATTATTATTATTATTATTATTATTATTATTATTA
>CAIGQW010001086.1:1825271-1841709 GCA_903798125.1 Danio choprae
TTTTTTTTTTTTTTTTTTTTTTTTTTTTTTTTTTGTGTATGATTTATTTTTTATTTAGCATAGCCGGGATAATATATTGAGCAATCAGCATCAGGACTAAGAACTCACCTCTTTATAATAAGAAATAAAGCCCTCTATCAAGATGCAGTCCTGCTGTTGAGCCGATGCACTTTTGCATCTAATCCACATGCAAACAAAACAGGTCTGTCCACACAACAAAGATGCCTCTACAGAAAATCCTCTGCATTATGTCTTAATGATAAACAAAAAACTCTGATCTCACTAGAATTATTTTCTCACTAGAAGTGATATTTTCCTGATGTTAGCTTTTGAAGCATTCTATTCTGAGCAAACAGTTATTCGGATCCACCAGTAAAGCCCTTTATTGTATTGCACACCTATTTTTATTTATTTATATATTTCTGCATAGCAAATGGCAGAGCAGCAAATCATTCCTCTAATATGTTTCTGTTGAGTGGGAGTGACCTTTGGCAGGGTGTAATGTCACACAGAGAAAAAAAAAATGCCAGGAGAAGCAGCCGAGCACAAAAAAAGAAAGGGCAGTTTGTTTATGATCACATTACACTGTAACAGAGCACTGAATCTATTGATGCCAACAATAAGGAGAAGCTGCGGCCTCTTGATTCCTATCTGAAAGGTCAGGTAATTTAAAAGAGCAGCCCATTATCAAACATATAGAATATTCAAAGCCTCTCCGCAACAGGAGATTATAAACATTGGATGAGGTTTGAGGTGTGTGTGTGTGTCTGATTTTGATTTATGTGACGCCAAATATAAGATTGAAAGCCTCAGCCTCAGCCTATTCAGCCTCAGTGGTGGAAGAATGCATTTACGAACATGTTCATAGTAACGTCAAGGTCTTTCACTTGCGGCTTTTCATTTTTAATTCTCACACATTTCATATTCAAACGTGTGAAATGTCTGGTAAAACAACTGCCTTTTGTAGCCGCATTGCATAGACATCTTTATTCATATGAAATACCGTTGTCATGGTGATCAGTGCGTGTTTTGCAATGAATGTGCTCAAGATTTCTGTTTGGGCACTGAAAACTCGGTTTGAATACTGTATTCCACTTCAAATGTGTGACTTCTGTATCATGTTTGCAATGTAAACGTCTGTTAGCTTAGTGTTTGTAGCGTAAAAAATGTGTTGAATTTGGAGGAAGAATGTATTAGCACTAAAGGAACTAAAAAGTAAATCTGCTAACTAGTCATTTAATGAGGTTGACTCAACTATCTACTTTTTTGTGTGTATGGCTAGATGGATTTACTGACCGATTCACAGAAAGAGCTAGCTTGTTAGCGTTTGGTGTGTAAAAAAATGGTTTTGGTAGGTGGATCCCCTTATTTTCTTTTGAAATTAACAAGCTAAACATTTAGTAAAGTATAATGTGTGTACATTTTTGTTTTTCAGTTTATGAAGTTTTATGTGTGGCATGAATATTAATTCTAGGCAAACTGTTTTAGCAAGCATGACAGCTTGCTATGCTCTATGTTGCTAACAGTCTGTTTAGCTTGTTGTTCATTGTCAAAATGTGTTGTAATTGGTGGCTGAATATTTGCTATTGCGAAACTAATAATGAATCAGCCGACTTGTCATTCATTGTGTGTGGCAGTGTTTCAAAAGAGATAAAGTGAGAGAGAGAGAGAGTTTTAGCGTGTTAGCATGACAGCTTGGCATATCATGCTAACAGTTTGATAGCTTGTTAGCACTTTCAGTGTCGAAAAATCTGTTGTATGTGGTGGATAAGTATTTGTTCAAGAATCGAAACAATCAAAACCTGCAGACAAATCAACCATCATTTAGTGAGGAAGACAATTTACTTAAATATTTGCTCTTGAAACTATAACAAATCAAACAGTTAGTCATTTATTGTGGTTGACTAATTTATTAATCTTTGTGTGTGTGGCAGTGCTTTAAAGAGATTAATTAAGAGAGGGATTTAGCGTGTTAGCGTGACAGCTTGCTGTGTTAACAGTATGATACCTTGTTAGTATGTCCAGTGTAAAAATGGGTTATATTTGAATGGGAATATTTGCTATATAGAAACGAAAGGAAAGATCAACCAGTAAGTCATTTATTGAGATTGGCTAATTAATCATCTTGTGTGAGAGTGCTTTCAAGAGATCAATTCTCAGAGAGGGTTTTAGCATACTACCATGACAGGTTGCTTTGTAGTTATGCTAACAGTCTGTTAGCTTGCACTGAAACCAATAAGATTGACATTGATAGTTTATTTACTTCTTTGTGTATGTCAAAGGGATGAATTCATATAGAGGGTTTTAACTTGTTAACATTAACTTGTTTTTTTTATCATAATAGTCTATTAGCAGGAGGCGCGTTGGCGCAGTGGGTAGCGTTGTTGCCTCACAGAAGGTCGCTGAAGGTCGCTGGTTCGAGCCTCGGCTGGGTCAGTTGGCATTTCTGTGTGGAGTTTGCATGTTCTCCCCGTGTGTGTGTGGGTTTCCTCCAGGTGCTCCGGTTTCCCCCACCGACATGCGACATTCCTCCAAAGACATGCGATATAGGTGAATTGGGTATGCTAAATTGGCCGTAGTGTATGTGTGTGAATGTGAGTCTATGGGTGTTTCCCAGTGATGGGTTGCGGCTGGAAGGGCATCCGCTGCGTAAAACATAAACTGGATAATTTGGTGGTTCATTTCGCTGTGGTGACCCCTGATTAATAAAGGGACTAAGCCGAAAAGAAAATGAATGAATGAGTCTATTAGCTTGTTAGCAGTTACGTTCTAAAAAATTTTTGCATTTTCTGGTGGAAGATTTGCCCTATATAAGTAAACCAAGGCTGAATCAAAGAGCTAGTCATTAAATTTAAGGTTGAAAAGGGCTACTTTTTATCTGTGGCAAGAAATTTTATTTAAGTTCACAGAGAGGGTATTAACCTTTTAGCACAACAGCTTGCTATGCTTTATCATGTTTTATCAACAGTATCAATATGTTAACTTGTTAACATCAAATATTCTCTAAATTAAATTATATACCACCATAAAAACTAAAATATGTATTTCCTACATTCAGTTAAAAAACAATTAGAAATGCTTAATTAAAATATAAAATATTCATTGCTTTGCACATCATCCTGCTGTTTTTTAAAATCTTGTCATTTGGGATATGTAAAAATCATTTATCCATTCCTACGTCTTTTTTATTTATTTTTTATTTTTTCAAAACTCATCACAAGTTTGTCTAATACAAAAGAAGGATCTCTAGTTCTTCAGCAGGAGTTTTCATTGTGTTTGTGAGTATTATAATGAGTCTTAATCCAGCACTAGAATGTGTTATTTTTAATATTTATGCTGTGGGTTCATGTCGCTTTTATCAGTGGCAGAAGGCAGGGGTGTTAATCTTCTCATATGTAAACAGACACGGACTTCGATCTATCGCTTTTCCCCAGCTGTGCTGGCCCGCTGTCCACTCAAGTGAAGCCATGAAATCCAAGCATTTACATCCAACACTTGATACACATGCACTAATAGGTACATAGGTAGTTTAGCTTTTTTAAGAATAAACCGTTCCTCAGGGTAAATTAAAATCAAGAAACCTTTGCATTTAAGGTACAAATTCCAAAAGAGGGGATTCAGAAGTATTCACTGTTTTGTTTTTAGTAACTTTTGGTTGTAAAGTTAGGTTTAGTTATAATACCTAGTTATTTCAGTACAGTACATACACTGTTAACAATTTCCTGGAGAATGTAATGTAATGTAATGTGTATTTTTATATAGCGCATTTACCGTGTATGGCAATACACCCAAAGCGTTTTACAATCATGGGAGGGTGGAGGGGGATTCACTAGTCTTTCTGTAAAAGACTAGTGATGTCCTGTGAGAGATAGTGACAAACCCAATTCAGTGAATGGGGATGATGGGAGGCCATGATGGGCAAGGGCCGATGGAGGGAGTTTGGAAAGGTCACCGGGGTTACACCCCTACTCTTCACGAGAAGTGCCATGGGATTTTTAATGACCACAGGGAGTCGGGACCTCGGACAGTATAGCGTCTCCTTCACTTTCACCTAATGGGGCATTAGGACTCACAGAGACTGCAGGTTGAGAGCCCCCTGCTGCCCTCACTAACACCACTTCCAGGAGCAACCTAGTTTTTCCATGTGGTCTCCATCCAGGCCTTACTGTAAATCAATTACAACAAAAATACTGTATTTACATTTACAGCCCCATTTATCTTGCTGTATATATATTTTCAGTATTGTATATCTTTAAGTGTAAAATATACAGTAATTTTCATGTTACAACTTAAAAATACAGTAACATACTCAACTGTCCTACAGTAAAATACAGCTTATATTACAGTTAAGTGCTGTGTAATTTACAAAAATCATTTACAGTGTACACTTGGAACGAGATTGTTAAATAAAGTAGTAGCACATTTTTCCGCTCACCTAGAGTATAATTAATTTATCAAAAACACACTAAAACAGTAATATATTATGAAATATTACTACACTTTAAAATATCTGTTCTCTGTTTGAGTATCCAGTTTTTATTATAACATGATCCTTTAGAATCATTATAATATGCTGAATTGATGCTCAATGAACATTTATTTTTTATCAATGTTAAAAACAATTTTACTTTTCATCCATTGAATGTATCCCTGCTGAATAGAAGCATTTTTTATCTTATTGATCTCAAACAGCAGTGCACTATTCTTAACAGAAAATAGAAGAAACATATTTTAATTTGTCGTCATGTTGCTCTTTTTACGGTTCAGAGAGACAAGACGCAGATAAGCCAAGGAAAGTTGGCTGTTCTTCACAAGTGTCCTTCAAACTGGCTTAAGAAAACACTGTATACGATGTCAAAGGAAGCAGAACACAGCGAAAAGGCTTAGCATGCCAGTTAATTAAAGAATTACACCGTCAAACGCTGTTGTCAGGAAATAGCAGGATTCACTGAAGCACATTAACGGCTAGTTGCCCTCGTTAACAGCCTCCATACAAAATGAATAAGAGAAACTGTCAGCATATCAACTGCACAATATGGCCCCCAAGAGATGTATTTACCAGCCATTGTACCCACCAATGCACTATTTTATTCTTAATGATAGAGACCAGTTTGTCTCTGGATCTACTGTACTCGAATTAACCAACATTGCATTATTACAGTTTCAAGAAATTTATTCTGGAACTGACTAGTAAATTCTCTCACAGATGAAAAAGATTTTTAAAAAACCCTACTGTGAGTTAATAAACATTGTCTTTATTGTTGTTTATGGATCCATTTATCATTTTATATGCATTTGCCAGTTATTACTTTCAGCTCTCACATTGTTTACGATCACCCATGGCAAATAATAGATACAAGACAGGTCGGTTGTCGAGATTTTTATGCAAGATGTTGTCTGTCTCGTGTCATGTTGTGGCTTTGTGTGTTTTATCTCACGCCGGGCCGAGGAAAGCCCTTGTCCGTGTAGTGTGTAGTGCGGTCACATAAGATACAGCATTTCTGATAAGATAAGCTAATACAATCTGAAGGTCACTGAAAGGTCATTCTCCTGAGGCATCGCCGCTGGGGTGGAGTGGAAGCACTTCATGATGATAACGTCTTACCTGAGACCTGGCTACAATGCTCAAATATGCAGTTATTATAAGAGGAATGCTTTCTGCTTGGTCTTTATTGGATGTTCGTGAACAATGCCCTCAAATTCTGAAGCTGTTGCTGAGGTCTTCTCTGTACATGCAGAGAAGATGCTGTTTTTGTTCTACAGAATCAGAGTGGAGATCAAAATTAGAGACCAGCCCATAATTTCCTAAATTTAGAACAAGAAATGAAAAAGGGAGACTAGTGATATCTGTACGAGACTAGAGATGTCCTGTAAAAACAGTGGTCCTGAATCTTTTTATCACCGCTGAACGCTAGACAATTTTACTGGGGGGTGGGGAGGGTGGGTGGCAGGAGGGTGCGGTGGCTGTTTCATAGGTTACTAGACGACCTTCAACCGTTTTCTCAGATGACAGCAAGCTGACAAAACATTGCTTTAATTCTGATTCAAGTTTTATTTATGGAGAAAATTAAAAAGGGCTGCAGTGTTTGGGTGTTCTGTGTTTGTCTGAGATAATTCACGTTAGTCTACCAAAATGTGTATATTCCATACAAAGTATGAAGCTTTCCCCTTCGCATAGAATCTTTACAAAGACGTCTGTTTCTTACTCATTTTGCTGCTTGTGACTTAAATTTGGGCGCTCAAGTGACTGAGATATAAGTGAGAGAATACGATCATTTTTCAAAATAAAAGATTTTTCAAATTAAAAGATCATTCAGACTCAGATAATAAATAAAATGGAAACAATTATTGATTTCATCTACGGCCCATTACAAATTGTTCCATAGACCGGTACTGTCTGCGGCCCGGTGGTTGGATCTGTGAGAGACTAATGATGTCCTGTGAGAGACTAGTAATGTCCTGTAAAAGACTAGCGGTGTCCTGTGAGAGACTAGTGATGTCCTGTAAAAGACTAGTGATGTCCTGTAAAACAAATAGTGATGTCCTGTAAAAGACTAGTGATGTCCTGTAAAACAATTAGTGATGTCCTGTGAGAGACCAGTGATGTCCTGTGAGAGACCAGTGATATCAGCTAGTAAAAGACTTGTGATGTACTGTGAGAGACTAGTGATGTCCTGTAAAAGAATAGTGATGTCCTGTGAGAGACCAGTGATGTCCTGTAAAAGACTTGTGATGTACTGTGAGAGACTAGTGATGTCCTGTAAAAGGCTAGTGATGTCCTGTAAAAGGCTAGTGATGTACTGTGAGAGACTAGTGATGTCCTGTAAGAGACTAGTGATGTCCTGGAAAAGACTAATGATGTCCTGTGAGAGACTACACTGAAAACCCTAATAACTTGACTGAACTAAATTAATTGAGTAATCCCGTTGCCCAATTTAATTGAGTAATGGAGTCCCCCAGCACATTTAAGTTTATTTAACTGACCTATTCAAAACCAGCAAGTTAAATAAACTTAAATATGCAAGTTTTGGGAGACTCCATTTCTCAATTAAATTGAGGTAATGAGTTTACTTTATTAATTTAGTTCAGTCAACTTATTAGGGTTTTCAGTGTAGTGATGTCCTGTAAAAGACTACTGATGTCCTGTGAGAGACTAGTGATGCCCTGTAAAAGACTAGTGATGTACTGGAAAAGACTACTGATGTCCTGTGAGAGACTAGCAATGCCCTGTAAAAGACTAGTGATGTCCTGGAAAAGACTAGTGATGTCCTGTGAGAGACTAGTGATGTCCTTGTAAAAGACTAGTGCTGTCCTGTAAAAGACTAGTAATGTCCTGTGAGAGACTAGTGATGTTCTGTGAGAGTCTAGTGATGTTCTGTAAAAGACTAGTGATGTTCTTTAAAAGACTAGTGATGTCCTGTGAGAGACAAGTGATGACTGTGAGAGACTAGTAATGAGTGAGTAGGGTTGGGTATCAAGAACCAGCTTCATTTTGGAACCGGTTCCAAATTTCAAAGAAATGGGTATTCGATAAGATCACGGGTATTTGTCGCACTATTATCAATACCTGACCTTTCTAGTCATTCTCTCATGGATAATGGCAGTGAGCATTTTACAGTTTTATCTATTTGCCAAGACATGTGACAATGTTGCCATGGACAGACTATTCATATTTCAAGCCAGTAGCAGCTTTAAAGTAAAACCTTTCATCTACTGGATGCAAATGGCTATAAAGACTTATTATTACTCATCTTAAGCTGTGATTGTATCGCGTGTGAGACACTATGAGCTATGGTTGCACTTGCGTCACTAGAGCTAAAACCACGTACGCTACATCTGTAAACAGCTCTGATATGAGTGATCTGTCAGTCAGTCTAGTGTCTCTTAAGGTAGAGTTTTCCTAGACTGTTGAGTTTTGGATTGTCGAATCCCACAGCAATGCAGCAAATACAGCTAATATTAGCAACAGCAGAAAAGACTGTCACCTTTGAATAAAAACCTTACAATTCAGGATAAACTGACAATCGATTTTGTTTTTTATTTTTATTTTAGTGATCTCAATTAAATGCATTCAGGGAGCTAGGATAACATATGTTCTACTATATTTAAAGTATGTGTAATTGCTTATTTTATTCCCTAATGAAAGTGTTATGTAATTAGACGAATTTTCACAGTTTATGGGATAGTTCACCCAAAATGAAATATTCTCTCATTTACTCAACCTTTACTTGTTTCAAACCTTTATGATATTCTATTTTGTCTGTTAGACACAAACGAAGATATTTTGAAGAATTCTGGAAACCTGTAATTATTGACTTCCATAGTATTTGCTTTTTATACTATGGAAGTCAATAGTAAGAGGTTTCTGCTTTCTTTAAAATATCATCTTTTTTGTTTAAAAGAAGAAAGATAGGCATAATGGTTTGAAACTATTTAAGGGTGAACAAATATTGAGTAAATTGTAATTGTTGGGTGTACTGTTCATTTATAGCATAAATGTGGCAAGAATTATATATATATATGATTTGCTCTTTTTCTTCTCTCCAAAAAATATTAGAATCAGAACATAGAATCGATAAGAACTGGATTTGGAACTGGAATCGCTAAAACTAAAACAATACCCAGCCCTACCTGTGAGAGACTAGTGATGTTCTGTTAAAGACTAGGGATGTCCTGTGATAGTGTACAGTAGTACTGTCTTGTGAAGTGAGGGCCTCTACATTTTTTAGTAACCTTTCTACACATTTTTGAGTAACCTTTAGAAGTGTTCACCTTCAGAATCTTTATGTTGCACTTCTATAAGTTTTTGTTGAAGTGCATTGGTTATTTTGTAAAATGCTATCCGACAAGAAAGTATTGCAACAACTAAATTTATTTCCAATTTTGATAATTAGAGTATTTAATTTCTGAAGCGTGTTCTCTCATTTTTTTTTCTCCACTGAAAAAAGACTTTTACATGTGCTTCTAAAGTATGAGAACTCACTTTGGGTGGATGTGAATCTGTTACAGGAGACCTCAAAAACAAAGTTAAAATATTTTAATATAACATAATAATGCCATTTGCTATCACTAGATACATCAATATATGACCTTACCACCTGATCTCTCAAGATCGATTGAAATTCAAAACAGTCAATAGTGGTAACACTGCTTTAAGGTACAGACAGAAATTTAATTAGCCTTCTTTTGCTAGTTAATTAATGACATACCAATAGATTTTCACCTTTAAAAGGTGTTTGCATTCAGTTGGAGCTGTAAATCAAGCCCTCAGGGCCTTCAGTGCTAAATCGGTTAGAGACCTTGAGTTAGATGAAATCTTCACATTGGAGTAATGAGTGTGAGATACACCCAAAGCCAAACACCCACACTCTCAAGCTGAGCCAAGAGGAGGCTCGTCGCATCATTATGTTGAAAACAAATAAATGTGCAGTGGTCTACTTTTAGAAATGACCCACATTTATGGTTGTACGAATAATAGCTTGCAAACTTAATTGCGTGCGCGTATGTGTTACATTGAACATTGTTTTGGGAAATTTTACTGAACTAAATGCATTTTCAAAAAATAAGGTCTACACAAATAATTAAAGAACATTTGTTTGTTTCCCAAAGAGCCTTCATAGAACCATTTTCCTTTAATGTGAATGCTGTTTTATAATCTAAAGAACTTTTTTCCACTCTAAAGGAAGTTTTGTGCAATAGCGAAAAAGATTCTGTGAAAACCATTGATGCCAATTTTTTTAAAAAACATTTATCTTTAAGAGGATAGCTCTATATTTAAAGTTTTGTCAACACTGAGATGAAAAGTTAAAAACATGACCATATGTTATAATTTATTTTCTGTAAAAGTGCATTATTTTTAACAAGAGTTGCACTGTAGCTTTATAAATTATTATTTGTAAACTATATTGTCCTGCATGCTCATCTGTATTTGCAGGGCATACTGTATACACATCTAAGCTACAAGCTTGATATGACCATTAGAAAATCTAGAACCTGTTTTGTTTAATATGGAAAGCTGAATGAAACTCCTCTGTTCATCTTTTATACATCATGTATTACAGCTCAGGAAGCTTAAATTCAATCTATCAAGCAACCCTTCCTCTCTCAGCCTGTTTCTGGCTCTCTCTCTCTCTCTCCTCCTTTATTCTTCTCCAAGCAGTCTCCATTAATCTCATAGTTTGTCTAATTATCGTTAGCCTACACTGAGCGGGCGCAACATTTTTTCTCTCAAGAGTCATGGATGGCCCAGTGTGCACTTTGTGTTTGGTGACTAATAGTCCTGTTTTACGGCTTCACTGGCAGTGTTGTGGTAAAGACTCAGAAGGCTGCCATTGATCGTCTGGCACTGCAGATTTATGAGACACTCCACTGTGATTGTCTAGCAGACAGTGGCTGCCACATTACCCTCGTATTGAGCGAAACGGATACACTCTGTCACCTCAATATGTTAAAAACCAAACAATGCACATTTAAGTGATCTACCTTTGGAGTTTACATTCGCTGCAGTCAGCCGTCCTGTCTCGACATGCTTATTTTCATTTATCACAGGTTTCTTTTGAAGTTGTCACAACTATAATTAGAGCTTACGTAAGTGAGGTCAATCTGTGAGTAATCTGGCATTGAGATAAATTATTTAATCATTTCAAGTTTTGGACAACTTTGGAGCATTTTAGCATTTTAAATTCAACATAAAAGCAGATGGACGGTTATATTGTTATCTTCATATATGTCTAAATAAAAGTATTTCTTTCTTTTTAGTTTTGGCTGTCATTTTACATCTGAAAATATTTTACAAATTAAAGTTAATATCTATTGATGCAGTCCAACACATTCATGCAAAAATAAATCTCTGTTTGCTGTTTTAGTTAAAGGAAAGCAGTTGACTTGAACCATTTTTTAATCCATTCAGCAGATTTCTTGCTCTGGTGGGGTCACTTTTAGCTCAGCTTAGTATAATGAATTGAATCAAATTGAATAATTAGCATTTAGATCCAAAAATTCTACAAAGCTTTATGTACCTTCTGTAGGTACATCATGTAATAAAACCTTCTAATTACTTCTATTCAAATCATTCACCTGAACTAGGGTGGTATAGAGAAAGTGAAAACACACAAGCTCTAAGGTAAAATCATAATGATTCGTAGATCATTTTTTTAAATAAATGGATCATTTATTATTAATTGTCATTCTCTTGTTAAGACTCTGACTGGGCACCAGTGTTAACTTTTTATAAGTATCCGATATCATATGTGCATTACTTACCTTTTTTATGCTTGTAGTTTATATATAAAATGAACGCCTCAGCTCAGTTTGCAGTGCATTATGATTTTTGAATGAATTGTTTATTATTAACTATAAATCCCTGATTGGAAAAAGTTGGTTAGTTGGTTGAACACATCACATCATACATGAGAGAAGATCAGAGTATAAAATGAGAGTATAGTTCCTAGCAATATTGGCCAATATTGGCCTAGAAAATATAATTTTTTTGTTTTTGTTTTTGTTTTATTACACAATGTAACTACAGAAGACTTCAGCTTGAAATAGGAAAATTATCAAAACTCTTTTTTTTAATTTTTGGAACAAAGTGCAAATTGAAATCTGATTCAATTCATTATGCTAAGCCAGTGGTTCTCAATTCCAGTTCTCGGGACCTCCTATTCACTTTTTTGTGTGATTCTCTTATTTGACACACAAGGATTAGTTCATGGATCTCTCTGTTAACGAGCTGATGATCTGAATCATGTAGGTTTAGTAATGAAGAAATACAAAATGTGCAGGGCAGGAGGGCCCAGGGACCGGAATTGAGAACCACTGTGGTAAGCTAAGCTAAAAATTACCCTGCCAGAACAAAAATGGTTCAAGTCAACTGTTTAACACTAAAAAAAGGTGAAGTGTTCCTTTAAGAAGCCAGTATATGCCAAAAACAATCCAAATTTTAAGTTTTGTTGTCATTTTAATTCATTTTTACTAACCCACATAAGCTTCTATTAGCTCTAAAATGTGTCTTTAAATGTGCCAATAATCCTACTTGTCTCAATACAGTGAAGCTGTTGAAAGAGCCTTTACTGCTGTCATTCTCATTGCCATCATCTCTTCCTCTCCTTTCTCCCCGTCAATCTCTTATTGTATCCTGCTTCTGTCTGCTTGTCTTGTCATTGTTCCTCTACCTAGACCTAGTGAACCACTTCTGTGAGCAGGTCCTGAACTTCTTGTTTTGTCCCTACTCTCCTCCTGCCATAGCCCCGTCCTCCCCTGGTGTTGACTCCGTACCCTTGCAGCGAACAGCAAGCCAGAATGCGACTGGAACATTTCCCCGAGGCGGATATGCGTCCGGCCAGAGCGCCAATTACACGGATACTTACCGCACGCTGCCGTACTGCTCATCGGTGGAGTCTCCTTACAGCAAATCCGGCCCGGCACTGCCACCCGAGGGCAACCTGGCCCGCTCGCCATCCATCGACAGCATTCAGAAGGATCCCAGGTGAGTCTGCATGCCTACTGGGCGTCATTGCAAATATGGAGTCAATCAAAAACAATGGTGCTAAATAGTATTAAAATAATAGTGGTTCACTGGTTTGTAATCATAGGGGAATCACTGTAAGTGCTATATACTCTAGCATCTTAGTATCAAGGTCATTTAGTAGCAAAAATGAACGACTAAAACTATTGGTCCAAAACATTTTCGTTAACTGAAACAAAAAAATGTAAAAAATCACAAAACTAACTGTCAAAAATTAACTACTGTAAAAAAAATGCTGGGTTCCACACAATTCCTTCTTGCTTTCCCAACACAAACTGATTAAGTTACCTTAAATTTAAGTTACCAAATTTAAGTAGATTGAACATAAAACTTAATAAGCACTAATTATGTGAGTTCAGAGAAAGAATAGAAGATGACAGTTTAAAAGCCAAACATATCAGTTAAGCACACAATTAAACATATTTTATAATATATATAAACCTAAAAATATGTGTTCTAACTTTCCTTCAAGAAATGTAAACTTAGCATGTTTATCTACATGGTTTTTATTATGAAGAAGTTTGTCTTAATTCTTCATCATTTTTATTCCTTGCATTTGTATGGTTTTGGGTTTAGTGTTTGTTTAGATAGTTATTTCATTTTTATCACTAAGAGGTTTGCACAAGAGTTAATGTAAGCTGTGCAAGCATTAAACTTTGCTCTCGTCCACAACTTGAATTAAACTTAAAATGTAACCATATAGAAATGTGCTCACAAATTAAAAACTAAACTAAACCTAAACTGACATTTACAGTACATTTTTAAAAAAGTGTATTTTTCAATATTTAAAAATGCAAAACTATAATAACATTGCTCTGTATGGCACCAAGAGGTTTTAGATATGTTGCTCCCCTATCGTGTCTGTTTTATAACAGCATAAGCCTGATGTTAGTTCATAGATGGTCCATGGGCTACAGAGGTTTCCATTGGTTTGAGATGTACTCAATGAATTAACAAATTGCTTTTAGCAGACCAAGAATAACACCAAAAACTCAAAACAAGTCTATCCACAGCAATTTACTGACTTTCTGTTTCATTCCATCCAAACTAAAAGAAATTACACTTTTTCCATAAGAAAAAAATGAATAGGAAATACTGTGAAAAATGCCCTTGCTCTGTTAAACATCACTTAGTAAATATTTGAAAAAGAATTCACAGGGTGCTTATAATTGTGTCTTCAACTGTCTATGCATTTTCTGTAGCACAACCTTATAATTCAAAGTAAGTTGTTTCCATTCTTCTGAATAGAAGTTCCTCAAACTGTGGGGAACTCATAATTTGAAATGCAGTGATCACATGCAGAAAAAAAGGTGGACAGACAAAGATTACAAGCAAGAACAACATGTTTGTGCTGCTCACCCTAATTTGTCTGGACGAGGATTAAGAGTTGAGCTACTGTATTTAAAATATGGTGATCAAAACTTTCTGTTTGTATTGTTGGTTACACTTTTTTCCTGGTTAAGAGCTTTTCAAGTTTCCAGTGCTTTGGGTGTTAAAAGCCAAAGATCTGATTTGAAACAAGGCTCTGGCTCTGAACCAGCAGTCAACCTGCCTTGGTTGAAAAGGTGTATTTTATGTTTTGCTATGAATGGGAATGTGCAAAAATTTTTATGCAAAAAGTTTTATGCTTTTCTAATATCAAAGAGTGTCTAGAGATATTTCCTTATATGTTTTTGAGTAAAATAAGAAATGAGAACCACGTTACCTTCAATTAATATAATACACTGAATTGTCATTTTTTGATTTAACTAAATAAAGTTAGGGGGTGTGTATAAAAAATGCATTGTATGGGTCAAAATAATTCATATTCAAATTTTGATATTCTTCATATCAAATTGTTCATATTTTAAATAATCTGGATTGTGTTATCACACTGCAGTGTGACAGGAGGGTAGACTTTCTGCATTCCTAACTACATGCAATTTGTATTCAGTGATGTATTACTATTTGTAAATAATCTACCCAGCTCATATTGATCTACTTTGAGCTGAAATTGGGGCTGCTAAAGGGTTTTGGGGGTTTATGTTTGTGTCACATCTCGCAAATTGTTAGATGGTCTCTGTATTCGTATTGAGGTGAAATCATCTTCAGCCTTCTCAGTAAACATTTGTTCGTGACATAAATGAGAAGGAAGTGATTTTTGTAGCAATAATGGGGCTCTATTTTGTAATCTTGCGTTCAAATCACAGTAAAGCAGTTGACTCATCAAAGGCTAATCCTGCTGGGTTTTTGTACTGCTGTCACATCTTTATCTGTCTACCGCTTGTGCAAATACAGCTTTGGAATAAATAAGGTGTAAAAACAAATATTTTAGCACTGTTTCTTTTGGTTGTGATTATGTGTAAATACATTTTGATGGTCTAAACATGGCAAATTTACTCAAGAGTCAACACAGGTTCAAACCATAGGTGCTTGGGGAGCCTTTTAATATTTATTTGGGTTGTTTTAGAATGAGATTTCTGTTTGAAGATATGGAAATATGTAGTTAATAAACTGTCCAAGAGTGACATTTATAATGTTTAAAATATATATATTGTTTGTTCGTCAGACAGATTTAGAGTATTTGGGATTTTAGTGTGTTGCTATGCTGAGTCATAGATGGTTGCTGTGGTATTCTGATAGATTGTTGCAGTTGCTAAAGTGTTGTGGATGGTTGTTAACCTTAGATTGTTTGCTAACATGTTCTGAATGGTTTGAGAGGTTTTTAAGTTACAGTTTACAGTTTTTAAGGTGTTCTGGATAGTTACAATGACATTAGCGTTAGAACGTCTCTCTGCAACAAGCCACACAATTTTAGATACAATTCATGTCTGTAGTCCAAATTGTGTAGAATGAGTCTCTGACATACTCTTAAATATAATAAATAATACTGTAATGATCACCTTTGCAAATACTATTATTTAGTATATACAACTGGGAAACAATGGGTGGCACAGTGGCTGAGTGGTTAGCAAGAAGCAAGAAGGTCGCTGGTTCAAGTCCTGGTTGGGCCAGTTGGCATTTCTGTGTGGAGTTTGCTTGTTCTCCCTGTGTTCCCCACAGTATAAAGACATGCGCTATAGGTGAATTGGATTAAATAAATTGGCCGTAGTGTATGAGAGTGTATAGGTGTTTCCTAGTACTGGGTTGTGGCTCATCCGCTGCAGAATAGTCTGCTGTGGTGACCCCTGATAAATAAAGGACTAAGCAGAAGGAAAATTAATGAATGGATGAACTCGGAAACAACAACATGGAAAGAAGACTAAAGTCCCGTTCAGGTTGCATAATTTTGTCCTGATTTCAACATGATTTGCTTGACGTAGGGTTTCATGGGGATTCGTGAAAAACAACAAATGGGTAACCATTCATGTGTGAACATATAATTAAATCACTATTTTATTCGTTTTTACAATTTTTTGGACAGTTCATTAATTGGACAGAGTTGGCATTATGCAAAGTGTTTCCTTATCTGCTCTGCATTGCAGCGGTCGTGAAAAACTGGACTTAGGTAATTAGTCTTGAGCACTAGTGACACTGTGCAGGTGTTTGCTGGAGGCTGATTATGGCCGGGTTAATAAAGGCTACTGCAGTGTAGCAGCAAAAGCTTATGGCTGTTCATCTCTGCAGAGTTTATGACTACATACTATTAGATTTGGGAAACTACATTGAAATGGACACAAACTGCTTATAATGAGATTGATCTACAATCATGGTACTTCATTGATGATATTTAAAGACATAGTTCACCCAAAATTGAAAATCATCCAATAAATTACCCTCAAACCACGTTTGGTGTATATGACTTTCTTCTTTTAGACAAACACCATTGGAGTATTTTAAAATTTTGTCCTGGCTCTTCCATGCTCCCATGGCCCTATTTTGAAAACAAACAGACAGACAGACAGACAGACAGACAGACAGACAGACAGACAGACA
>CAIGQW010001086.1:1850050-1869516 GCA_903798125.1 Danio choprae
TATTATTATTATTATTATTATTATTATTATTATTATTATTACCCATATGGTGCCCTATGAAAACATACATTAAATAAATAAAATAATAATAATATTTATTTACTTATACATTCATTCATTATTTTTCCTTCAGCTTAGTCCCTTTATTAATCAAGGGTCGCCACAGCGGAATGAACCGCCAACTTATTCAGCATATGTTTTACACACTGGATGCCCTTCCAGTCGCAACCCATCACTGGGAAACACCCATACACTCTTGCATTGACACAAACACTACGGCCAATTTAGCTTACCCAATTCACCTATAGCACATATCTTTGGACTGTGGGGGAAACCGGAGCACCCGGAGGAAACCCACATGAACACAGGGAGAACATGCAAAAAATGGCACCATAAGGGTAATAATAATAATAATAATAAAAATAATAATAATAATAATAATAATAATAATAATAATAATAATAATAAAGTCTGAAATTAAATAATAATAAATAATAAAGTCTGAAAACTATATTTTTGTATATAAATAAATATTATATTGAATTTTTTTGCAAATAAATGATAATATTCTTATTTGAAATTTTGATGAAAACATAATCAACAATCCACTTTATAAACTAAACACAAATTAACGTTTTAATCAAAATACAAACGGACTAATACCAGATCCAGAAAACCAATGTAACTTTGAAGTAGTTTCCTTTTTTTTCTGAGGTCTATAGGTAACATTTATTTATTTTATTTTTTTACATAACAAAATGTATTTTTTAACTATAAAAATGGTAAGTAAACTATAAACAGGTGACAATTTATTTTAAATATTTCATGCATTTGTTAGAATAAAAAAAAAATTGATAAGCATCTGTTGTTTCATTTCTTTTGAAATTAAGCAATAATATGGTTTAAAAAGCTGCCAAGTGAGCAAAATAGTCACACTTATGTCAGCATCACTGTGTTTTGGGTAATTCCCATAAACTCCCTAAATTTTATTCAAAACACTCAGATATTTAGAACAAGTGAAATCCTGTCTGAGAAAATGGTTTAGTTGGGAAAAAAACAATCGGTAGCATTTAAAAGAATGTGCATGTTATTTTGTTTATGTTTTTTTCAGCATATTTCTAATTGCACAAAAAGCCGTAACCCACAAAAACAGGAATGCTGATTGCGTCTTGAGCCTGACAATTGTGGAGCAGATTAGTTCTGATTGCGAGGAGCTCAATAAAAGGACGGTAAACACGTGGTGGTGTTTATCTCCATCTAATATGATTAATCTGTTTGAAAGGCAGGGTTTGATTCTTGCATCTAGTTTCAGAAATGTCTCCATCTGTCCTCACTCTCTCTCTCACTCTTTCCAACACATTTGTTCGGAAATCCATTAATTGTACAGAAATATGCATGTTTCATGATGGCTGTTATGCTTGCTTGGCTCTGTTGTGATACTATTAACTAATAAGCTAGACAGCAAATACCAAACAACATTAAGTGCTCCAGACCAATTAGTTTTATAAATGGCAGTCAGCATGAACATAGTTGACCCTAAGACCCTTATACATCTCCACCATTGCTCGCCATTAGTCTTTCTTAATCGCTTTGTCTGATTTAATGGAGGCCTTTTAACATTCTCTAAACTGTAGTTGTTATAACTTCTTTCTTTACATTTTTCTTTCTTATATATTTCTTTTTTGTTCATTTTTATAGTTAATACTGACTATGCTGTGCAATACAAGAAAGTCAGTTTTGTCAAGCTGAATGCTGTTTTGTATCACACTGAGATTTCAACAGTGTGCGTATAAATTATAACAAAATGACTTATTACAAAAATCTCCTTAATTTTGCTTTCAGACTTGATCTGTTAATTGGAAAGGGATTCCTATTTTCAGTTTTGCAGATATGGTGGACGGCGGTGGTCTGAGGTATTTCTGGGATATACAGCATATGTGTCTGACACAAGGAATGAGCCATTTGCAAAATGTAAGAATATTTAGGAATTGTGAAGTTTCTCACAGATACAACTCATCAACATCGATTAGCAAGACATGCACGTAGCTATTGTGCTGATGATCTTTAATGACAGCAATATAGGTAATACAAAACACATCGCATTGCTAGTCTTTATTTGTTTACACTCATTTTTAGAAGTCATTTGCTCATTCTACCATATAAGTGACATCACACGTCGTTAAATACATTGAGTAGTCAAAATATATAGTAAAAATTACAAATATATAATAAATATTAAGTAGTCATTATATTATCTATCTGACACACAGTGACAATCATAACAGACTAAAATATTTTGTAGAACCCAGCTTTACACAGACTCGGTTTTATAATTTCAAGTCCGCATTCTCCACCCAGCACTCTGAATGGCATGCCAAGCACGATAACTATAAATAAAATGCTAAATATATTTGCGTTTACACTGACAAGTTATAAACATCTGTTTAGTGTTAGTATATGCTAATAAACTCAGTGTGATACTAGTGCATCTAACCAGTGAACCTTTAATTTAAAAATCAAAAAACTAAACTAGGAATTTAGTGTTCGTAGTAAGTTTAGTGGGATAAAAACAGCAACAACAACAACAAAAAAACTATTTTCCCCAACATTTTCAAAGGAGGCAAAATGAGTCACTAAAACTAAAACTCGATACCTGAGCTACTTTTTTTTTACTTCAATTTACTAGCCTGGCTTGCATAACTTCCATGTGTTTTATCATTCTTTCCCATGGTATAACCAATTGTTTTCTAGATAGTCACTATCTTTAAATAATCTTTAAAAAGAGAGCTTAACTTCTTCACATTGTCATCTGTAGCTTTAAATCACACTAATCATTTATATTTCAGTGGATTCTGACTGGCTCTCAGTGTTTTATCATTTAATAACTGAGGGAAAAATCATTCTGAAAGTGATCCCAACAATATAGTTTCTCTACATCTTTTTCGATATAGTTGTAGTCTGAACTTTGCTGTTACATTTAGAAGCATTTTAAGAACTCTATCTTTATTGTTATATTTATAGTCATCATGGTTGGTGTGAACGGGGCGTTAGAGCAGTGGTTCCCAATTCCTGTCCTTGTGACCTTCCTTACTTAATACACCTAATTCAGATCATCAGCTCATTAACAAAGATCCATGAACCGGTCCTTGAGTGTCAAATAAGAGAGACATACAAAATTTTTAAGATGGGGGGTCCCGAGGAATTGAAAACCACTCCTTTAAAGAACAAATTGAGAATGATTATCAAGTCAAATTAGCTCAATTCATTGATTAGCTTTATAATAATAAACATTCTGAACCAGCATTTGCATAAAAAAATTACAAATTACCGAGCGTTTTGTTTGCTTGTCCTTCAATTTATATTGTTTTCCAGTGCAGTTCTGCTCTGTGCATCTCCAGGTCTTTTGTTTGACATCGGGGCCACAAAAGAGGGCAAATCGTGTTTTCTCAATCTTTATTTATCTTCGACGGCTTTCTGAAATTGCCCATCATCTCCCCCAAAGGATGAGGCATAAAGCATGGCTCCTCAGGGGGAGAACGTGAGGATCCATTTGTAAACCCGGGTGGGGATATTTGCCGAGCGCTACTGAAACCCAGAGCCCATCTCTGGATTGAGGCTCAGCAGTCTCTTTCCAGGAGCCACTAATATCGTCAAAGGTCTACTCCATCTGTTCTTTTGACCTGCCTCGAAATGAAAAGCAAATGTTTGCTGTGATGATGCTGCACACATACACAAGTGAGTCACCTTGCGTTTTGATTTGTTCTGCTCATATTTCCATGACGGGGAATGTGTGCTGACAGCCAGCGGTTCTGTGGGTCCATTTGAGGGTCGTACGTTACATATATTTCCACATCAGCGTCCTTGTTGTTGTGGTTTTACACTGTGTTCACCGTCTAGCACTTAAACCCATGTGGCTAAAGTCCTGTGGCTCTCATTACTTCACCCACAGAACGACGATCCCTCCGATGACGCCAAATCCGTTATGGAAGTCACACAAGGGCATTTACATCAGTGACGCAGCTAGCAAAGACTAGCGGAGCTGCTTCTGTCGGACGTGGGCAAAAGTCTCTGTGGGATGAAGGATTCTGCAGTGACAATCAAGTTACGCATGCTGTGCAACATATTCTTGCTGTTTTCTTCCACACACAAACACACACATACACACACACATACACACACACACACACACACACACACACACACACACACACACACACACACACACACACACACAAATGCTAATATGATGTGACTTCAGCAAGCTGTGTGCTACATAACCGAAGCTAATCCATAATGCATTTATCCCTGCGGGTTATTGACTTAGCATGTGAATCAGGCCAGAAGGCTGTCCTGACTCCACTTTGGAGTATTACACTCAAAACGCTATCTACCAGACACCCTTTAATTCACGCTCATCACTTCAATAACCACATTCCAGGGCAAAATCACTCCGAACTGAAGAGCAGAATCAGCCCTGACATTTCATTCGGAAAGTCTAAAATCTAAGTTTTGCTGTGTTGTCTTGTTTTGCATTATCTACTGTTAGTATTGATAAAGCATTTACATTAAATACAAAATGACATATATTTTTGGAGTTATACTAATTAACTAAATAAGGTTTAACTAACAAAGGATTAGGATTAACTAACAACGTATCAATTATTGTCTTAGTTAATATAAGCATTTTCTTTTAGGAATTATTAATTTTTATGTAAATATACTTTACATAGGTTATAAACAATAGTGTAGCTACTTATTTTCAGAAACATGCTTTATTGCAAAACCATTTATTAATTGCTCTATTAAATAGTAAAACACCAATAGCTTATGTTTGCCAATAGCCAATGTTAACAGAAGTCATGAGCAGGGCCAGACAGAATCTGTAGACTTTCGCTGGTCACACTTTATTTTGATGGTCGGTTTGTTGAATTTAAGTTACATTGCATCTAATGTACATGCCAACTAATTCCCATTAGGTTATAAATAGACTGTTAGGCTGGGGTTAGGGTTGGGGTTAGGGTTAGTGTAAGTTGACATGCACTTGCACAGTTTCTTATAGTCATAAATGTTTGTTGTAGGAACAGTATCAACCGATATTAAGCAGACAGTCTACTAATACTCAAATGGACCATCAAAATAAAGTGTTACCCTTTCTTTTGATATTTCTGCAGAATAGTGTAAATAATCTGCCGATTTATGTGGAATGATTTTGAGAGTTAATTAACTAAAAACTTAACACATGAAATAAAAAAGAATAGCTTTTTATTTAAGGTTTACAAAGCAAATCCAATTAGAACCACTTGTTTGCTAAACAAAGGAAGTCTAAAAGTGAGAAATACATACTAAGAAAATATCAAAGAAAATATCACTTTATAGAGTAAATATCACTTTATAAACTGAATTGTACATAAATCATTTAAATGTTTGCATATTATTGAATGAATAAATACATCTATTTACACACATTTACATAAGTACATAAATAGACCTAGTGATGGGCTGAAAATCCGCAGAAATCTGTGCATTTCCACGTTCACAGATTCTGTGTGGGCCTTTTATTTTTACACATACCATTTGCACATGACAGCTTATGAACTATATTTGAATGACTTTCCAGATATTCCATATTTCATCCTAACATTAACACCTGAATCTCTACTATCTAAATGAGGCCATATTATTTGCATGTTAAGTGTGCAGCAGTAGGCAAGCACCTTAATGACTTCTTGCGTCTGAATGTGTGTGTGAATGTGTCATTATTCAGTTATTATTCAAGCGTTGTTTACACAAAAACAGATGCATTCCCCTCTTGTTGCCCTGTGCTGTGGGATTTGCTCAATAACAGTGGCGTCTCTGATGGGACGAGCTGCCAGAGGACCATATGGACGGCTGTCAGTACCACACATCTCAAAACTCCCGTTTACAGACAGCGTCCTGACCTGACAGATCCCATCCTGAAAAAGAACGACCTCAGATACACCTATGATACCAGAACTCTGATATAAAAAAAAACAAAAAAAAAAACAAGCCAACGAACATCAAACGGAAATAAGCAAAAGCTCACACAGGTATTTAGAAGCCAAACTGCACCGAAGTATGATCAAAGGATGTGGGATTTAATAGTGCCAGCCAATGCATTAAAAACATGGCACAATAACATGGCTGCAGAAACACTTGGGCTTGTTCAAATATAGTTAGAGGAGGATTAGACTGAACAGGGAGAAGCTACTGTATTCCCTTCCCGTAAGCTAACTAAAGGTTATATTTGATATGCATGCATACATTTGCCGCTGCAAATCCTCTTCAGTGCAGTGTGACGAATTTTAATGGGTATACAATTTACCGAGGAGTGATAACCAGGTGGCTTATTGTGTTTGCGTTAGTGCCGTCACATTACTATGATGTAAACAGTGGTGCACATAAATAATTACTGAAGGCTCCAGAGGTGTACACATGGAAACATGCGAATCACAACCTAACCTGTTTGCTGTGTTCTCCTTGTTCACCTGTAAAGATCTTATGACACTACAGAAAAAAGCAACCTGTATAGTTTGTATGCTACTACATAAACAAACAAAAAAGGCTGCCTTCATTTAAAAGGATAGTTCAAAAGTTTTTCAAAATACCTTCTTTTGTGTTCCACAGAAAAAAGGAATATTTTCCTCTTGTTGTTCAAAACTTTTATAAGGGGTAAATGGAGAGTAATCTTTCATTTTTGAGTGAACTGTTTCTATTAAGCAGTGAAACATTTTGTAGTGTCTGTACTTAATGCTGGCTGCACGGTGGCGCAGTGAGTAGCACGATCGCCTCACAGCAAGAAGGTCGCTGGTTCGAGCCTTGGCTGGGTCAGTTGGCATTTCTGTATGGAGTCTGGATGTTCTCCCCGTGTTTGCGTGGGTTTCCTCCGGGTGCTCCGGTTTCCCCCACAAGTCCAAAGACATGTGGTAAGTGAATTGGGTAAGCTAAATTGTCCCTAGTGTATGTGTGTGAATGAGTGTGTGTGGATGTTTCCCAGAGATGGGTTGCAGCTGGAAGGGCATCCGCTGTGTAAAACATATGCTGAATAAGTTGGCGGTTCATTCCGCTGTGGCGACCCCAGATTAATAAAGGGCAATGAAAATGAATGAATGAATGTACTTAATGCTTTAAACATTATTCGGATGTGGAATAAAATTGCTTCAGAAGTTCATGTTTCAATCAGTGTCTTGTTTGCTATATCTTTTCAGCTAAATTTACTACCCATATCTGAGTAAATTTTTTCTCCATCATGTTTTTTTCTTTCTTCCAAATGCTACACTTATGAGAGGATGCATAGAAACATATCATCAAATCTTATTACCGCCTATTTGATTATTTACAGCACCAAAGCTTTTTCACACTACTGACAAAGGTTACTTTAGCAGCATTTTGCCTTTTACAAGTGATACAATTGATAAAGATGTCATTTAAAGTCTGAATCTCTTCGTTTCTTTGTTCCACAGTGATCACCCGCCATCATTTTTCTCTAGTTCCTCCTCAGTTTCCCTCAATTCCAGACTTCACGTGCGGCCACACATAAGACAAGGCTCACATGTACAGCACGTGTCTGTCATATATCGTACATCAAATAACAGTTAGTCAGTCACAGGAGATGAAAACTACACTGGACGCAGCTCAAGCTAAAAGTAAGGGCATGGAGTCCCAGAGGCTCGGATATCACATTCGCTGAGCCTTTGGACTGACGTCTGTTCTTTCTCTTTTCCTCCTCTACGCACTGAGTTGTCACACTATTTAGGCCAAATCCAGCTAGTCATTACTCCTTGTAGGCCACTGAGGATTGTGTCATTAACACTGCAGAACTCAGGCAGATGTTTTTGATCCATTTATAAGGTCATGTTTTGAATAAAAGTGTATATTTCCTTTATTTATCATTGCAATTAAATGGTCATATTACCGATAAATAACTACAGTATGTTTCTTTTGACATATTTTAACACTGAAAATTCTAAAACTACTAGAATGACCATGGTCATTCTAAGAGTGATTCTGAGAGTGATTCTTATGGCATATTTACATTCAAAGCTTCTATTGAAGTATTAAAATTAAGCTTTGAATGTCTGTCATCATATTTAATTAAGTCAAAAATATGATCTTTATGGTAATACATACTATAAATATATAGTTAGGCTACGTTAGACCACCCGCTAATGTCAACTCACTTTCATTTTCATTTTCTGAAGCAGTGGAGAAAGCTTTTTTACGGCACTGAATATGCTGTTTTGACTAAAGTTGTGTTTTTGTCATCAGAAAGTTATGTTTTTGATAGCAGGAAGTTGCTAGGCAACAGTGGCTCACATATTTAAAGTCACGGGGAAAAGTTAATGAAAAACAATGTTAAAAGGACATATACTTATATTTAGTAAAAGTTCGGGAATTATAGATATGTGTGTTTTATTTTAACAAAGCTATCAAAATGATCGCCTCGGTAGTTCTAGTGTTAATGAGCATTTTGGGCTAAAATGCTGGATGGAAACCCCAAACTGCACCATAATGTATGTGCAAATGCATGCGCAAAACTGCTAAATATATATATTTTTTTCTATATGAACAGACAACATCCAAATTGAATGGAAATTTCAAAGTAAATTCCCTGATGCTCAACAATCTAGACTCTGCAAATAATTTGATTGGATAATTGGACTATCCAACAGAACAAAGCAACACAATTAACTATGTAATATTTAAGTTTAATTAGTAACTTTGGATGAAAACATTCAACTGTTTCTGTATAAGAATGCTACATACCTGAATTGGCTGATGTTTTCAAAGTCCAGCTGATAGTTTTGTGATGCTGGTGTAAGTTTGTTTGTTTGCTGTGGCCTTTACTTCCACTATAGCTGTCTCTGAAAACAGATTGAACTCTAAATGGACCAAGGCAGTAAAAATTTTATACGGCATCTCTTACGGAGTCCCCTGAAGCATTGCCTCTGTTCTTCCTGTTCTGTGCACTTTGCTGAAGAGCGGAGCAAGAAGAGACGTATGCTGAAAGAGTTTTACACGTTCATGTACAGGAATGAACTTTATGCATCCTCTGTTTCACTTCTTTGTTAGATTTTGAAGTAAATTTGTGAAAGACTGGTTTGCTTGAATGTTGTTTTTTTAGTTGTTTTTTTTTAGTAACTGAAATCAATGTGCTTGATATAGTATGCCATAAAAATTGGTCCGATGTTAGTTAATTGGGTGATGATGATAAAAAAGTTGTGGAACCTGGTCTGCATTTAGAAATAAACATTTTTTTCTATATTAGATGTTAGTTAAGTTGGTGTACTTCTATTTATGATTAGATAACTTTGCCATCATCAGTTACCCACTTTAAAAGTTCATCTTTAAAAGCACTATTAATTTAATGAAATAATAGTAAAACATTTTGCCTATTTAGGACTCATCAGTAATGTGAAGTAACAAATTAAAAATACTCAACTGTAATTAAGTAGGTTTTCTCAGGAATTGTACTTTACTAAGTAGTTTTAAAAATGTGTACTTTTACTTTCACTTGAGTACATTTTTAGTGCTAGAGACATGAGAAGATGACAGATGTTTCCTGTATGGTGAATGAAATGGCCTTAAACAATAGCTAAATGCACTACAGAATGTTATGTTTTCACACATGCACAAATTGGATGTAATTGCATCAACTTTTCACAGTGTAAAACTCACTACTCACTACTCTTAAGTACTTTTAAAAGGGCTACTTTTTATTCATACTTTGAGCAATATTTACAACAGATACTTTTACTCTACTTGCACTAGATTTTTGGGTAAGTACTTTTACTTAAGTATGATTTTTCAGTACTCCTTCCACCACTGGGACTAAAATTTTCTGATACAAAAAGTATTTTCTGGTACAAAATCAGGTTTAATGCAGTTCTGATTGTGTGAGGGGCCAATAGCCCCATAGAAAATGACTAGTAAAGTATGAAACATGACCTTTACTGACGGGTTAAAAGAGCCGTTTAAGTATAGGCTGCCAATTCCTTTTGTTGATATAGAGGTTTTCCCTGGCTAATCTTGTAGAACATCAGAGAGAACTTCTGGAGAGTGTTTAAACTTTGCTATATCTTTGTTTGAAGAGGAGGAATCATGAATTAAACATCTTCACATCCCGCTCTTACTGGCACGTTCTCAGCGTTTGTCATCTACCTTTTGTCTTGGTGTTTATTCAAGGCAAACAGAAGAAGAAAAATAAAACCCACACAAAGATCTCCTACCACATGTATCGATGGATCACTCATCTTGAGAGGCAGCGTTCATCTTTTTCTCTCACACTTTCCTTCCCCAGCATTATCTGCGTAGGAGTTTCTTGAATCTCCTCTGTCGTGTCCGTGGTGTGATTGTTCAGGCGGTCGTGTCAGTCTCGTGCTGGTTTTGTGTCCATACAGCTGTGGAAACATTTTTATTGAAAATTCCAATGACCCTAAAGACATTTTATTCAAATTCCTGACCAACATCCACCATTTGGAGCACTATTCTGTGGTTTTATTGCAACAGGGAGTTTGTCTTGTGTTGTTATGGAAGACTGGTGCATCTGTTCACTTTTGTACTCTGGCTGCACTTGCTGTGATAAGAAAGGTAGAGAGAGGTTTTTTCAGGCCGTCGCACCGCTTACGTGGACAGATATTGTCATTTTATTGAACATAACGTGAGATATGCATGGAAGCTTGTTTCCCCTACAGAAAAAAAAAGAAAATTGAGAGGTTTTGTCTTTGTTATTCGATACAGTTATTCGCAGATATAGTTGCAAACTATATTTTAGCTGGTAAAGTAAGTGACAAAAGTGACAAAAGAATTATGAAACTTACAGTATGAGCTTCTGACTTGCATTCTTTTTTTTTTAATGGAAATGTGTTACTTGTGTGTTATAAGTGTTACTTTATCTCTCAAGTCTAAATGTTTTTCACAATTGTAAATTAAAATCTTATAATTCGGACTTCTCACAACTGGAATTGAAAGTTTCAATCTTTTTTATTAGAATTGTTAGATGTAAAATCACAAAAATGATCCAGGTTTGTGTATCATACAATCAGTCGATTATTCCATTTGGTCTGGAAAATGAGACATGAGAGGAAAAAAAACATTAATATTTTGTTTTTCTGTTTGTAATATATATTACCCATATTCACTGAGAAATGGATAAAAATATTCATTTTCAAAAAGGGGTATACTCATATATGCTGAGCACTGTATGTTGTTGTGTTACTGCTGTGTTAGATCTAAACTGGTGTAACAAAAGCAACATGAAGCTTACATAATGCTTCAGTCCACACTAGGATTTGAGGGTCTGGTAGACCTTCAGCCCTTCATAAACTCACTTCTCTCTGATTTAGACAAGACCTGTGCGTTTATCTTAGGCTATAGTTAAGTATAGCACCAGATGCTGTAGTGAGCTTTATGAAAATGCTGCTGATATGCTTCCTGACAGGTCACGGCCTGGCACAATATGCCTGTTTTTAAGGGTTTTATTTTATGGAAAAGCACCGAACATTATGCCTTTTTTATCTAATTGTAATGTAGTTCCCATGGGAGCCTGTTGCATGGGTGTGTTATAATAGAGATTTATTGGATGGGATTATTTTCAGCTCTGCTTACCCTCTGGATTCATGCTGGGACAAATAGATGGTATCTCAACTTTAAGCCACCTTTAGATTTGGCGGAAGCTACAAAAATCCATACCTACAGACATTTTTAGCAAGAATCTATAGTGGATACAGATGCGTAAAGACTGCATCTGAGCTCTTGCAGAGAACATTCTAGCTTTCTTTTCCCATAAGATCTGCTCAGAGCAAAGTATTTGTATTTTGGATATATAGGCAGAGGAGATCTGCACTCATTAAGATATTTTTGTTTTGATGTATTATTTTACATGTGTCGGGAATCAGAAACAAAAGATTCAGCTCAAAGTCTTGCTCAGTGTGTAAACTAATTCCTCTTTTCAAATCACTTATTATTTTACGTCATGATTTATTAGCCAATATTCAGTTATTGAAAACATAGCTAATTTGCTTCCATTTAAATACTAGACAAATTTCACGTCATTTCATGGAATATCATATCCACTACTTTATTTTAATAATTAAAAAAGTTGTATTGTTCAAAATGGCGACACGGTGGCTCAGTGGGTAGCACTGTCATCTCACAGCAAGAAGGTTGCTGGTTCAAGTCCTGTCTGGGTCAGTTGGCATTTCTGTGGGGAGTTTGCATGTTCTCCTCATGTTGGCGTGGGTTTCTTCCGGGTGCTCCGGTTTCCCCCACAGTCCAAAGACATGCTGTATACAGGTGAATTGAATAAACTAAATTGGCCCTTTATTAATCTGGGGTCGCCACAGCGGAATGAACCGCCAATTTATCCAGCATATGTTTCATGCAGCGGATGCCCTTCCAGCCGCAACCCATCACTGGGCAACCTCCATACACACTCATTCACACACATACACTACGAACAATTTAGCTTACCCAATTCACCTATACCACATGTCTTTGGATTTGTGGGGAAAACCGGAGCACCCGGAGGAAACACATGCGAACACGGGGAGAACATGCAAACTCCACACAGAAATGCCAACTGACCCAGCCGAGGCTCAAACCAGCGACCTTCTTGCTGTGAGGCGATCGTGCTACTCACTGCGCCACCGCGTCGCCCATAACAAATATTTTCTAAATTCAAATGAGTAGCGGCTTGGACCCGGACACTTGTGGAACAGTATTCCACACGTCACAACTTAAAAAGCAGATTACGTAACTGAAACAGACATTCACTAATATCTACTACGTCTATAAATTGCATACATCGTCATATATAATCATTCTTTTCTTACATTGTAAATTCAAGATTTATTTTATACAACATTAAACATAAATTCCACCAATAGTTCATTAAAAGGAAAACCACAACTTCTGTTGATTTATGCCATTTGGGGTCAGCCATTTAAGTTTGGGAATTCAAAATGCTTCTCGTTTAAAAAATAATATTTAAATGACCTCTTCTATGTGAACAAACGCTTCCTCTATCCATATACATTTCAATTGCTTTATGTCATGTCCTAATGCATTCAAATGTCTTGCTACTGAAGAAGTTATAGCTTGTTGTCAGATACTAAATTTATGTTCATTAATTCATCATTAATGTATATTTTGGATATATACAAACATACATCATATGTATATTCACATAGTATTTATTTGTTCATACTCATACTCAGTTCAGTTTGTGTCACGTTCTTGATCCCATCAGTCTTTCCGTCAGACTGTGGTTGTAGGATTGATTGTAGATGACTGTGGATTGTGTGATAGATCAGTGAATAACCATTGTAGGTGTATCTCATTATTTGTGAATGTGTCTGTGTATATGTTAGCATAATTATCCGAACCTGACCTGTACCACCTATTCAGAAATCAACTCCCACGCTCATCAGTGTAAATCCATTTTTAATTGGATACTCTCTCTGAAGAGCACTATGTCACTGGCTAACGGTGTGCACTCATCACCTCTGTGCGTGTGTGTTTTCACATTGTCACTTGATGTTTTCCTGTATAAATAGGCTTAGCTTCATATCTACTGACCGCCCACTTCTTGCTTCCACAGTTGCACACATTCCTGTCCATCTTTTTTTTCTTTTTTGAAGTCCCCCTGAAATCACTTTTTGAGTGTTAGTATCAGTATATTAAATTTATTTTATTTATAAGCTAATGTGCTCCAAAAAAAACACAAGAAGATATAAACATTCAAAGCTTAAAGGGTTAGTTCAACCTAACTTGAAAATTACTTCATTATTTACTCTCCCTTGTGTGGTTTTAAACCTTTTTGAGTTTCTTCTTCTACACAAAAGAATAAATTTTGAAGAATACTAGTTGCTGGCACCCATCCACTTTCATAGTAGGAAACAAAAATAATAATAAAGACAATGGGTCCCAGCATTCTTTAAAATATCTTCTTTCAACAGTGTTCAACAGAAGGAAGAAACTCAAATAGATTTTAAACAAGTGAATGGTGAGTAAATAATGAGAGAATTGTCATTTTTGGGGAGGAACCCTCAAAAAGCCACTGTGTGTATGTACACTCACCTATCTATAGAAAGTGCTGAATAGGAAAATGCACTGCACACACACATTCACAGCCAGCACACAAGCAGCTACAGCATTCAAAAGTAAGTCCGTTAGACACAGTTGCAAATGTCTATATGTGCCCTGTTACCACAAAACCACTCTTATGTTGCACGAGGATATTTTTGGCTATTGAATGTGTCAACATTATCAATTTTTATTTTAAGCCAAAAATCATTAGTATATTAAGTAAAGATCTTTTTCCATGAAGATGTTTTGAAACTAAAACTAAACTCAACGTTTGATTGTTAATGTGAGTTCTTAAGCACTTTATTCAGACAACTTTAAACATGAGTTTGTCAGTATTTACATTTTTTAACCCTCAGATTCAAGATTTTCAAATAGTCATATCTTGGCCAAATACTGTCCTATTGTTCTAACAAAGTATACACCATTGGAAAGATTGTTAATTCAGATTTCATTTTATGTATAAATCTCAATTTGTTTTAAAAATTGACACTTATGATTTTTTTTGGTCCAGGATCACATTTATTGAATGGCACACAGTGCACTATATAGCAGATAAATGATTCAGAAAAGATGTGCTTTTTACTGGGGTCTGGATTATACAGTATGTGAGAGTCAGCGCAGGTCACAAAATATATCAGACAATTTCAATTCCACTCTGAATGCTGTATTTTAAAGCAGAGTGATTTTAAACGATGTGAGTGATTAAAGCAGAGTGATTTTAGACTGTGACAGTCATGAGTCAGATGTGCTTCAGCTCATAGACCCTGAATGGCCGAACTGTAAAATAAACAAAATGCTATTGGCTATTTGATTATTTTATTTACGTTTTTTGAGAGGTGCTACCCTATATGCCCCTGCCCTGTCTTCATGTTTCAGTTGAAATGATGTCACACATTGAACAAAACTGTGCACTCCAAGGCACTTCAGGGGACCTTTAATTGACACGTATGTCCTTGAATGAAGTCTGTCCTTCGAGCCTCTGAGGGAAGCGTCCCAAGAACAACTGTCATCTTTCATCACATGAGTCAGAGAGAATCATACCCCGACGCAGCTTCCAGAACATCCTAACAAACCCATCTACCATGAAGGCAGTCTTCAGAGATTCAGGAGACGCCGTTCCTCTGACGTTTGCGTCATGATCGTTCTCACCAGCATTGTGGAGCTGAGGCTGATGGAGCAGATCTGACGCTCCACAGACCCCAGAGATCATCCATGCCAGGCTTTCATAGACATTCATTTAATGTTTCATGCCATGCAGCCTGACCTCTAGATGTGCATCCTCACATTTACCTTTCTGTGCTGTTGAGGGGAGAAAATGGAAGGGTTTTTTTTGGTCATGACTTGCTTAATAATGTTAAATCTCGACACATTTTTTGGTTTGTTGATGTAATAAAACAAGAACACTGTACATTGTTCACATTTTTATCGCTAGTTATAGGGAAATGTTTTAGTTGTTTTCGTTGTTGTTGTTGTTGTTGTTGTTGTTGTTTATATGTAGGTGACCCTGTACCACAAAACCTCTTTAAAACCTCCTTCAAGACATTCTCATGTTGCGTGGGTATATTTTTGGCAGCAGCGAAAAATACATTGTGTGGGATAAAATGATAGATTTTCTTTTATGCCAAAAATCATTCAAATATTATGTTTCATGGAGATATTTTGCACATTTTCTACAATAAATATATCAAAACTCAAATTATTTAACACTTCATTTAGACAATTTTAAGGGAGAATTCCTCAACAATTAGGATTTTTAACCCTCAGATTTAAGATGTTCTAATAGCTGTATATAGTAGGCCAAATAACATCCTATCCTAACCAAGTATATATCAGTGAAAAGCTTATTTATTCATCTTTAATGTGATTTAAACATCTTAATTTAACAAAAACACACTTATGATTGGCTTTGTGGTACAGGGTCACATATAGCCAATAGTTTGGTTATATCACCAGTCGGGCGTAGTTGTTGAGCTCTGTAAAGCCACATTTGACAGTTTATGACTCAGTGAGTCTGTTACTATTTCTCCTCCTACTTTCCTCCATATAGCTTTAAAATATAGCATTCTGTATAGAATTCAAATAGATCAAGTATGTTTTGTGGTCTGGGCCAACTTGCATGTACGATCTACCTATCATGTCCATAGACTGGAGTAGGCAGTGTGTGCACCTCAGTAACTCATGTGGCACTTGAAACCAGACTTCATTCAGCATAATGGAAAGCATTTTACACTGTCTGAATTGATTGTCCCCTATATAGTGTGCTATGAGAAATTTACCCTATAGAAAATTTGTAAAATATTAAAATAAAAAAACTATATATTTGGTCTTTTATATATAGCATAAATAAAATCGCCTGATTACCAATTTGTCTCTGTAAGCTTAAGAAACTTCATAAGGAATTTCCCTGAATCTGAATAAAATATATACATAAAAATTTAATTTATTATTTAATTTATATTTATTGATTTTGTAAAAATGTTTTGGTAATAGTGGTTATAGTTGTAGTAATGGTAATAATGTTCAGTTTCTTGTACAGACAAATCATTTCACTACATAAGGGCTCAATGTTTTGTCAGGAACAAAATGTACTCTCAGAAACAAAGGTACAAAATCTGTCACTGAGGTGGTACCTTGTAAAGAGCTGTAGGTTGTAGGTACATATTAATACCTTGAATGTAACAAAGTTGTGTTACCTTAAAGGTACACTTGTACATATGTGGACCTGTTTTGTAACTTTGTTTTTGAGAGTGTATTCATGTTATTTTGCCTGTATATGGAAGGCATTGACTTGCCAAGGGCCACAATTTCAGCAAAAAAAAATGTCTCTTTAACGTTCTTCCATAGAAAAAAAATTAAATGTCACGTACATCTTGGATGGCCTGAGGGTGAGTAAATTAACAGCAAATGTTCAATTGTGGCTGAGCTATCTCTTTACACAGTAAGCATTCAAAGGAGGTAGAGCTGATGTTCTTAAATGAGTTTGCAATTCAGTGGAAATCTGATGTGATTTCTATGCAAGATCAGCCCTAGTAGTGAACAACACCAGTTCAGAAATGCCTCACTTACACCTTTGCTTCAAACTTCTTGCCTTTTAAAGCGAACCAAGAGCTCATTGTACGGCATGTCGTCTCATTTTGATGTGATGTCACATTAGTAATAATTGTGTGACAAAAGGTAACGACTTCTTGACGGGCCTTCGTTCCGCTCACTGTTGTGCAGCCTAATTATTTCAGGTTTGATGGTGTGAAGTGAAGTTTGGACCGGTTCTGTCAACGTATTTGTTGGCGGTTACAGTCGAGCGAGCAAACACACACGGGTCTTTAGAGAGTACAACTTCAGCTTCCATTGGCTGTCATGCAGGCAGGGATTTATTAAAGTCATATCACCTGGGTAACAGCTTTTAGTATGCAACATGGCATAGCACCAGTCTTAATTAAATTACTGACAAGGAGTTTGACTCTTTAATTGTGACACTATCTTCCTGATTGGAATACGAAGATTGTTGGAGGCCTGTAGGTTAATTCAAGATCATAGCCTCGTGAACTTGACAGAAGTTTACCACCATGAAGCAGGAATGCTGATGAATAGAAATGGATTTTTTGGGTTGTTTGTTTACACTGCAGTTAATTAATTGATGCCTGTATAGCTCGTAATACACAAGTGTTTTCAATTTATTTACAATTTTGAATTGCGTTATAGGACCTCTAATGCTTTTGATGCTGAAAAATTAACTGCAATTTAACAGATTGATTTTTTTTTAAATAATGCTTTTTTTATTAATCCATACAATGAGTATCTCTAGTTTTTATACCATCATTTACATGAGCAACTGAGCCAATGTATTATTTCAATTTAATAAATAATGTTTATTGGTAAATTTAATAAATAAAACATAGCTTTATTGAAACTTTTGACGTCAAACAAAAAATGCTCTGCTTAACTATAAATTAACACATATTTTTGTAGTCTTTGTTCTTTAAAATAGTTTAATTGTCAGATCAATTTAAAGGAATAATTGTGAATGTAATTTTGTCCACATGATGGAAGTGAATAGCAACCAGCATTAAGGTTTAAAAGTACCATAGAATGATGCTGTGAAACATGCCCTGTATTTCAGGTATTCTAGGAGTGGTCTGAATTTATGAACAGGTATTGTGAAGGAAAAAATACAAAACAAAACTGAAATTGTATTTATTTTTGAACAAAACCCTGACCTTGGATGCTGTTCATACGACTCTTAGCATTGCAGTTTGCCTTGGAAAAACACGAAAGCTGTGAGAAATCAAGATGAATAAAAAATATTGGCACAAAAACAATCCTTCTTCTTTCTTAAGCATTGTTACAGTGTTTTTATGGCAAGAAAAGTTCATCTGTCAAATTCCATTCTACTCCATTCTGGGAAATTGAACTCCACAAATGTTTGGCCGATTTGTAGGCATTGCATTTCATGCCGAGTTTTCATTAATCTTGATTTTTATCAAAACGATACACTTGTATAATATTTTGAGTGAGTTTCTTGACTACACAGCTGTGCACATAGACCAAGAGACAATGTCAGGTCTTTTCCTAAATAATACATAAAATTTCATTTTTGTTTTCACAAAAGCCTGCTGTATAGCCCCCAAACATTTGCAATATGCAGTGTGCGTCTCATAGGACCCTTCTGTGATACCTTTTCTCCAAGCTTGATGCTTTTCACTGCCATTATATGGACAAGTTAGATTAGAACTTTATTATTATTATTACTATTAGTATAATAATAATAATTATTATTATTATTATTATTATTATTATTATTATTATTATTATTATTATTATTATTATTATTATTATTATTATTATTTCTCCTTTTATGTTTTTCTCCTCACCCTCAACTGGTTCAAAAAAACGTTGTTTTTTTATTCTGTTGAACACTAAAGAAGATATTTTGAAGAAAGATGAAAACCTGTAACCATTGACTTTCAGTTGAAAAACAAATACTATTGAAATCAGTGTTTACAGGTTTCTTCAAATTATCTACTTCTATGTTCAACAGAAGAACGAAAGTTTTACAGGAATGAAACAAGCAAAGGGTGAGTAAATATTAACAGAATATTTGGTTTTGGGTAAACTATCCCTGTTAATAGCCTTTTTTGGAGTATAATATGTTGTTAGACTAAATGACATTTAATTGGTGTCTTCTATATCATGTTAAAAATTAATAATTCCAGATAGGTAGGTAGGTAGATAGGTAGGTAGGTAGGTAGATAGATAGATTCAAACACTGAAGAGCAAATCCACCGAAGCGCAGCTCCACAAGTCCCGATCCGAGCAAGATAGATAGATAGATAGATAGATAGATAGATAGATAGATAGATAGA